>OZ007556.1:117762728-117880267 GCA_963931855.1 Philhelius festivus
GTTCCGGATTTATTATAGACGGGCCAAATCTTTCTAGATATAAAGCAGTTACATAAACTGCTCAACCTACGGTTTGGTTTGCTAAGATAAATTGAGAGAATATTGCCCTTCATAACCCCGAGTGGTATGTTGACTCTTTCCGTAAGTGAATTATGAAGGGATGATCCTTGCCTGGCCAGCTCGTCCGCCCGTTCATTCCCATCAATGTCACAATGTGATTAATATTGAGGCTATCAAGTTCATTCTTGCAGTGCTGGACCAATTTGGAGGATGGTGTACTATAATTAATGGCTTTAAAAGCCACCTGACTGTCTATGGTAAAGCCGTATTCCAGTGACACTGGCACTCTATATTCAAAAATTCTAAAATGATTTGTACGTTTTTTCTCTCTTTCTTCAAATTTTGTTTTCCAGTTTAGTTTGAGATCAGGTAAAAGACCAAGATATTTGGCAGTCTTTGAAATTATCAGCGGAATTCTATTAGTAGTTGAAGGATCAATATTGTTAATATTATGTTTGGTTGTTAACAACAGCATTTCGGTATAACGTTAAGTCCACAGCTGGTGACACAATTACTGAGCATGTCAATGGTCACTTGTAGGAGCTCGCTCAGAGTAGAGACAACATTTCCCGAGGCCATTAACACGACGTTATCAGCTATGGAACGACCTTGACACCACTCGGACAAGGCTTAGTTATAAAACTAGTTAACGTCGAGATGCCAAAGCAGTGAATATAAGGGTCCACCCTATGAAGTACCTCTAAACGTCAGGACTTTTAACTTTTTATCAACCGTTTCATTAATGGCCTATGGTCTCTAAGTTCGGTGTGAATAGGCTTACTAGCTTTTGGAATGAACATCACATTGACTTCTCCTTAATTTAAAGACATTCCCTAACTTGTCCGTTAGAATTAGAAAAATTAGCTTTGGATCAGTTTTGGAATTATTCCATTAGGCCACGCAGACTTATATGCTCAGGAGGAGTCAATAAACCAACCCAACCCGACCCGGCGCAGGGACATAAGTCCCGAAAAAAATTTCGGCACTTATGCGCCACGTGTATATTTATGGCGTATAAACAGTGAAATATGTATGGGGGGCATGCTGCCCCCTGCAACCCCCCTGCTTGGGCTCACTATAATATTTGGGGTAGGTGCGAGGTTGGGTGGACTCAAAGTTTCTTTTGCATTAACAGAATATGGATTTAAAGATACTTTGAATTCATAAATACCCAATATACACATGTATAAACGTAGCCTTAAGGATCGCAAATTTTATGCTTAGTACATGAACATTTACATGTAACAAAATAATGTGTATACAATTATTTTTGTTTTATTTGGGACTTATGTCCCATTTTCAACATAAGTCCCAAATTCAATTCGGGACTTATGTCCCTGCGCCATCAAACCCATCCCTTTCCTCTATTTACGATTTGGTTGGAGATGTGTCGATGTCCTGGGAAGTGAGCGGTAATAGGTTAGGTTAGGTTAATGGTCTGATAGTTGATCTTGTTACCGTTACATTTAGATCAATGTAGATCCGTTGTGATACCCTAGAGATTGTGACTTACATGTATTGAAATCTGTGATAACCTTATGACATTCAAGCCCATTAAGGGTGTTAATGAGTTTCAGCAAGCTTTAGCCTGAAATGTCGGAAGGTACTTCTTAGTCATTGAAGAAATGTCTTTCGTCACATAATGACCTGTTTGAAGTGATAAACGAATTTTAAGGGCGTGATCATTTCCTTTACCCCTACTTGAGAAATCATAACTCCATCAAGCCCGTAGGAGCATGTGGCTCCTTCTAACTTCTGGTAGATGAGTTTGATAGGTCAGTACATGGTGTCGTTTGTTTAATCAGTATTGCTTATTAAGATTAAGAGTTTTAGTAGGTGATTCCTATGTCTCGGAGCGGGATCTTATCTTTTAAAGAAATCCGTCTTTATTGTTCATTACTGGTCTTTCTACGAGTATCTTGCTTGAACTTATTACGGTTTTTCCTCAGTGGGTCTGGCCTTATAACATCGGAATAAGAATAAAAATGTACGAAATTCTACTTCGTATTCGGTTCAAACGCTCATCATCAATGACACTCATATGTCAGCATACAAGAAAAAGCGAATTTTCTTTCAGCAAAGTTCCTGTTAATTCAAAGCGTAAGCGATACATGGGATAAATCTTCTTTCGCACACGTATAATTGCAAGATTACTAAAAGATCATGAGACATACAAAGCCTCTCATTTTTATAAATCATCTCTTGTCTGAAATTTCTAATCCACTTCATTGTTTTGTCAATTAAATGACGCCAACAGTGCTGCCAAACGCTTTGGATTTCTATATCGATGTAAACACATCCTCTGATCTGGCTACCATATAAGGCGTTTATACGTCCAAAACTCAAGTGTAACTCACATCGTTGGTGCGGCACAAACTTCTCTCCACTTATTGGATAGAATTAAGAACAGAGCGTTAAAATTGATAGGAAACAGATCTATCATGGATTCATTCCTATTTTTGAACACCATCGGAATGTTTCATGTATTTCCTTCCCTCAATCAGTTCACCAATCGTTTCTCAGTCGCACAACACGATTGTGGAATAATTTACCCGTCAGTTTTTACTTGCCATTCCAATTTGCAAACATTCAAAACCATTGTTCGTCAACACCTTTTATCCGCCCCCCTTATTTCTCCAGCTCCAGTGCTGTGGTTAAAATTATAAGGGTTTCTGAATAAACCCTTGAGGGCATGTGAATTATAAAAAAAATCATTCGAAAACCATTATTTATGATTGTTTTTTTTTTCCTTTTTTTTTAATTTTCTTGATTTAATGTTCTATTATACTTATTGTTACTTTTCTGATTATAATTTTACACAGCATTCATTTCACAGCGTCTAGAAATCCATTTTATATATTTTATGAGGTACCTACTGTTTAACAAAAAATGTACTAAAGTAAGGACTGCTCCCTAAAAAAGTATTTAAATTGCTATTAGTAGAAGTTTCTTTCTCTTTAATCATTTTCTTATTCCCTTGAGTGTGAAAAGAATAAGAATAGCTAGATATAACCCAATTTATAAAGTCAACTCCGCTGGTGTCGTAATAATCTATTTTACCTACGGCAGATCCTTGAAGGAAGGCCAAACATTAAATTAAGTCACACAAAATGGCCCATGAGGAATGAAGGCGCTTGTGAACGTGATGGTTACTAATTGTCTCGGTGGCCATATTTACCTTAAGCGGATTTCTTAGTTTTAATGATATTTACATTGGGACAGATAGCTAAGCTAGATGATAGACATTAAAAAATTTCAGAGGACGAAGATAAATATTTTAATTTTGCAACGGAAATTCAACCGCAAAATGCTAGAAGCTAGAGTGTTGACTTCAGTTTTGTACCTAAATTAATTAGGAGCTTTTCAGTTAAAAGGGTAGCACAGAAAAGGAAAAGGATATATTCTATAATCAGTTTTGAAAAAATTATGATATGATATCATAGTTTTATATAATAAGTTGAATATTTTTCTTTGCTCGGGAAGTTCTTTTGAAGTACTGCCATTTAAAAACAACTAAAGTGCTTATGCGAGATTCTATAATGTTCAAAAATCGGCAAAATTTAAATACTCGTATGTAGGCTTATACTAAAATATTCAAAAGTAACGAATAGTGTTTCTCAAGATTAAGTAACGGGTGATTTTTTAAGAGCTTGAGAACTTTTTTAAAAAAAAAAACGCATAAAATTTGCAAAATCTCATCGATTCTTTATTTGAAACGTTAGATTGGTCCATGACATTTACTTTTTGAAGATAATTTCATTTAAATGTTGACCGCGGCTGCGTCTTAGGTGGTCCATTCGGAAAGTCCAATTTTGGGTAACTTTTTCGAGCATTTCGGCCGGAATAGCCCGAATTTCTTCGGAAATGTTGTCTTCCAAAGCTGGAATAGTTGCTGGCTTATTTGTGTAGACTTTAGACTTGACGTAGCCCCACAAAAAATAGTCTAAAGGCGTCAAATCGCATGATCTTGGTGGCCAACTTACCGGTCCATTCCTTGAGATGAATTGTTCTCCGAAGTTTTCCCTCAAAATGGCCATAGAATCGCGAGCTGTGTGGCATGTAGCGCCATCTTGTTGAAACCACATGTCAACCAAGTTCAGTTCTTCCATTTTTGGCAACAAAAAGTTTGTTAGCATTGAACGATAGCGATCGCCATTCACCGTAACGTTGCGTCCAACAGCATCTTTGAAAAAATACGGTCCAATGATTCCACCAGCGTACAAACCACACCAAACAGTGCATTTTTCGGGATGCATGGGCAGTTCTTGAACGGCTTCTGGTTGCTCTTCACTCCAAATGCGGCAATTTTGCTTATTTACGTAGCCATTCAACCAGAAATGAGCCTCATCGCTGAACAAAATTTGTCGATAAAAAAGCGGATTTTCTGCCAACTTTTCTAGGGCCCATTCACTGAAAATTCGACGTTGTGGCAGATCGTTCGGCTTCAGTTCTTGCACGAGCTGTATTTTATACGGTTTTACACCAAGATCTTTGCGTAAAATCTTCCATGTGGTCGAATAACACAAACCCAATTGCTGCGAACGGCGACGAATCGACATTTCACGGTCTTCAGCAACACTCTCAGAAACAGACGCAATATTCTCTTCTGTACGCACTGTACGCATTCGTGTGGTTGGTTTAATGTCCAATAAAGTAAACTGAGTGCGAAACTTGGTCACAATCGCATTAATTGTTTGCTCACTTGGTCGATTATGTAGACCATAAATCGGACGTAAAGCGCGAAACACATTTCGAACCGAACACTGATTTTGGTAATAAAATTCAATGATTTGCAAGCGTTGCTCGTTAGTAAGTCTATTCATGATGAAATGTCAAAGCATACTGAGCATCTTTCTCTTTGACACCATGTCTGAAATCCCGCGTGATCTGTCAAATACTAATGCATGAAAATCCTAACCTCAAAAAAATCACCCGTTACCTAAATACGAAATTAATATACGTGAACATGTTTAAAATATTTGGAAACAATTTGAAATTTTGCATTGGTGAACTCAAAACATCAAAGAACTCTATTGTTTGATTTGATCAAACAGTGAACATAGGTTTTTTTAAGAACATTTTGTTTAGAAATACAGACCACAAGTATGAAAATGATAATGAGACAAGTATACGCTCCAATGATGGTGAGATTATATACTTTGTGATGCATTTTTTTATCTGTAGCGTAAGTTAAGCAATATTTTTATCAGTTTGTATTCTATTTAATGATTAATAGTCATCGTTTGAATTTAACTACCACAGTATTTTAAATACTACATTTAATAGTCGAATAATAAACTAACCAGGTATTTCATATACGAGAGTATCGAGTGGGATAGATTCTCTTGCTCTGGTCGTAACTAGGGCGAAAATTCGTTCAAATGGTATTAAGTTTCCGGATCTGCCGAAGCTAGGGCACTAATTGAAAGAGTCCCTCCCCGGCAATTGTCGAGACTACATAGGTCACAAACGCGATTGGAAGTTGGGATAGCATCCCGAAATTAAGGTACTGGCACCACACAAATAGAGTGAAATGGTCGGGACAGCATAAGCGAAGGCGCTTCGCTTTAGAATTCGTGATTTCCAGGTTCAAGGTTTCAAGGTTTTTTATTGAACTTTATAAATTTGTTGGCACATAGAGGGCCTAACTTATGCTATAATATTGTTTCTAAAATTTTAACAATTTATAATAAACATGGCTAGTTATTTAAAATTAAAATTATGTCATGGTTTATCTCTCGGATGGTTCCGTCCCGGTTGTCCAGTTTGTGTTTTTGTTGAGGGTTTGTTTTTTAGATCTTTTCAACCACGGTGATATGCTGACTCCGCTTCTTCGTTGTCGGTTGGGATCCTTTTTATCATATCCAAAGCATTAAGGTATCTAGGCTCTGAATGTCGTTCCTGGGTGGTCAACCTTTTCATCAGCGATATAGGGTGGTTGGCGGTGTTATGAATAAGCTTCTTTGCCAATTGCACGAAAAACTGGTCCAGTGGCTTGAGCATGGCTTCTTCGTAGATTCTTGCGTCGTTGTTGCAGTGCTTCTGTCGCTGTCGATCGAAGCTTAGTCCGGTGCTTTTCCTCAGAATTTTCCTTTCGAAGAGTTGGAGCTTCTGCATTTTTGTCTTCGAAATGGTGTACCATGTAGGAAAATTATAGCTGATGATAGGTCTGATTAGCTGCTTGTATATAAGAAGTTTCACTGAGTGGCTTAGTCCGGTTCTTCTGGCTAGCAATGGGTGCAAGCAATGAAACGCGAAGTTGGCTTTCCTTAGTACCTGCCTCTTGAGTAAGGGTTGAATTTGGACAGCTCGTTGAAGTGGAGATTTCTGCAAGCGGCTGCAGAACGACAGCGGCTGGTGGTAGGTCTTCTGAAACACACTCGTAGAGTCTGGAGACCTGAGCTTCCACTCTCCGAGCTGCAATTCCTATCGATGAGGGGTAGGTCAGTGAGTCGTCAGCAAAAAGCAGGTTCTCGCAATCAGTTTACACGGGTTGATCAGACGTCATCAGGCTGAATAGGAAGGGACCTAGCTTCGATCCTTAGGCGACTCCGGCTTTGATGGATTTGATTGAAGACTTGCAGCTGTCCAGTTGAACGAAGAATTTTCTGAAAGAGAGAAAATAAAATAATATTTTTATTAGTGGCGAAGGTAATCCAAGTACTCGAAGCTTATGTATAAGGGCTTCTATCCATACGCTGTCGAATGCTTTCTTGACATCCAGAAAGCATCCTACGGTGGCATGATGTTGAGTGCTGAGGAGACGTCAGACCGGATTTTTAGTAACGGATGCATTGTTGAATGCCCTTCCCGAAAGCCAAACTGCATGTCTGGGTACAAATTTCCAGCAAAATTACACCTTCCCATATCATATTCCCCGAAATCAGTGAGTGTGAACTAAGAACTACAAACAAAATTCATTCAATGAGAGATTATTGTGCAAGCAAAGCAACGCTGTGGTTTATTTTTTTTAAAGCAGTACTCCGAGAAAATTAAAATACTCGACTAGGTCGCATGAACATGTTCCTTTGTTTAAGATATAAAGAATTTTAAAAACTAATGGCACAACATTTTAAACAATCAACCATTTTCAGAAATTTTTCCTTGCGACTTATTGGTACTTAAAAAACAATCGAACTCGAGATTTTGATCAAAGTTAACAAAACGATGATAGAGAACACGAAAAGAATGGGCTTAGCAATTCTATCTGCCTGCCTATTACACCTAAACGACTCTGTCGATTTTCATTAAACTAGGTAGATAGCATTTTTATATTCCCCCATGAGGTTTTACTTTTTTTAGCCTGTCATACGAATTTTTTGTCGAAATCTTATAAATAATTTTTTGTTTCCAAGAACTGTTCCACAGATTAAAAAAAAATCAAAAAATTTCATTTAGTTAAAGCTGGATAATGCTTGAAACAAATTTTTCAGAAAAATGGTTTTTAATGGATTGGATTTAAAAAAAATTAAATTTGTTTTTTTTAAACTCAATATTTCAGAAACACCCTGCTCGAGATTTTTTAAGCTTGACAACTAAAAATTTTGTTATACAATTTACAAGATGAAAGAAAAAAATAATATTTTATACAAAAATAATGCTACCCACCATACAAACGCTAAAAATGATTTTCGAAAATCGTATTTTTCTCGAAAATGGTACCGAAGATTTGATTAATTAAGGATCTATAACGCAACAAAACGATTTAATTATTATATTACTGACTGCAGCTCTCATAGAATAATTTTTGAATTTTTTATTATCGCCATAATAGATTTTAATGAAATTTTTTATAGAGAAGCTTCTAAATTATTTGAAAAACATTGCATTCCAACACTAAAAAATATGTTGGACAGTTCGATATCTCAAAAACCGATCAATATTTTTTTGGAAACTTTATTGGCGTACCAAAATGTTTTCTTAAAAATGTTTTAAAAATTTTTATATAAAAGCTAATATTTTTAAGAAACCACAAAGATTAAGAGTTTGTGTCTTGCATGAACTAATATTTGCTTGAATCTCATGGCATCGTAACATTCATTTTTGAAATATTTTGTCTCTTACATTATTAGCATTAGAATTTTTAAAGTCTGTTTCAATTATCATCAACGTATTTGGGTATTTTTTTTTTCTTCTTTTTATGTAATTAGCTCGCACTCAAGGTGTTATTACTACCCTTAAAATGATTATCACAGTACGAGCGTTAAAAAAGGGTTTAAAAAGAGATATCGATGCATATTAGTTTTAAATTTCTGAATATTACAATGGGAAGGAGAAAAAGAGCTAGGTAGAGCATCGTGTAGTCCGGCTAACAAGCATTAAGGAAAATAAAGTATGCTATTTAAAAGAGGTCAGTAAATGGTCAAAAAATCGCAGTTAGTTTTAGTAATTGGTCAGCAATAGTTTTTTGTTGATGAATTCGTAAGGTTTTTTTTCCAGGCCACAGTAGAGCACAGGCTTTATTTTATTAGCATGAATATAAGATTTTCTATGGGTTTGTTAATATGTGTAAAGATAATTTCCGATGTGACTACACATAGCTTTCATGTACAAAATAAGCTTCTTACATTCTCTTATAGGGTCTTGTGAATAAAAAAAAAGTTAAAGCTTTTTTTGGAGGAAGCTAAAGCCAACAAGTCATAGCTCTTACTAGCAGCTAAAGCTAGACAGTACTAGCTTAAGCTTTGTTTTATGTGAATAAAAAAATGATAACGCTAAATAGCTTATGCTGGAAAATTCTAGCTTAAGCTTCGTAATTTAAGGTGTTCGTTTTTTTATTCACATGTTTCGGCTGGTTAGCTTTAGCTAAAACTGGTACATGCATGACCGAAAGGAAAGTTTTTTTGCCTCAATTTGTTATCTGTTCTACAGGGCAAGTATTTTTCGGCTAAAAAATGTTTTTAACATTTCGTATGTCAGTTTCTGGGTCTATACGTTCACAGTCCTATTTTTTGAGATAGTCCCTTATGTTTAATTAACAACTCGCACAAGTTAATACTGAAAATAAGAACTAGTCAAAGCTTTCTAGACAGGTAGAAAAAATCTTGAAATTTTTGTAGCTTTAACTATAATATTCTAGTTTAAGCTATTTTTATTCACACAAATTGAAGCTTAAGCTAGGAAAACAAGCTAAAACTAAATGAATTTAGCTTTGGCTATTTTAAAATAGCTATTACTAGAAAACATCTTTAACTAGCTAGCTTAAGCTTATTTTTATTCACTAAAAATCAAGCTTTTACTTAAAAATCCAAGTTTCAGCTTTAGCTTTTTTTTTATTCACAAGGCCCTAGCTTTGGCTATTTTTAAATAGCTGGTACCAGAAAACATCTTTAACTAGCTAGCTTAAGATTATTTTTATTCACTAAAAATCAAGCTTTTACTAAAAAATCCAAGTTTCAGCTTTAGCTTTTTTTTATTCACAAGGCCCATAGTTTTGAAGAACATTTAAAAATTGATAAAAAAAATCTATGACTAATTACTGAAAATAGTTCAAAATAGTCTTTTATTAGGAGCTACTTAGTAATCTTTCCAATGGTATATAATTTTTGCAAATATCACACAAATGGGGTGTCAATGCTTAAGCATTAACTTTTTTTAACCAATTATTGAACAATTAGATGACATACTTTTTTTTACGAATATCCCACATATCGGTGCCAAGATCACAGAGATCCATAACGGCTCGTAGAAAGCAACAATTATCAACTATTCCTGTTTACTTGTTATCAGTAAAGCAGGCAAACTAAAATTTTCTGCCAATTCTGCACTTTTCATAAAAAGAAATATCCAGTCTTGGAGGATTAATCACATTCTCGCAAAAGGCAGTACATCCCTAAAAACATTCCTTTCATTCATTGGTTTTGTAGGAATGCTAGAGTTCATTTTTGGATTTCACTCCGAGTATTTATGCTGCTGCTACACTTTTTTAATAACGCTTCGAGAATACGGTCTTCTAATTCACCAAATTTGCTATTTCGATTGAAGAAACAAGTTCTTTCATTCTTCCCCATACAAAAATATCCAATAATGTGAGATCAGAACATCTTGCAGACCTATCCAATGATTACCGTTTTCTTCATCCAACCAATTATTATCCTCTCGTCCATAGCGGACTGGAGACTCATCCTGTTGGAAATATGATGAAGCTAGTTGCATAAGCGGCATGTTCTTCAATAGCTCTGGTAAATCATTGATCATTTCAGCCGGGGGTAGTTTAAAGAGGCCGATTAATTTGTTTCCAATCACGCCTGCCCACATATTGGGCCTTGTGAATAAAAAAAAAGCTAAAGCTAAAACTTGGATTTTTAAGTAAAAGCTTGATTTTTAGTGAATAAAAATAAGCTTAAGCTAGCTAGTTAAAGATGTTTTCTAGTAATAACTATTTTAAAATAGCCAAAGCTAAATTCATTTAGCTTTAGCTTGTTTTCCTAGCTTAAGCTTCAATTTGTGTGAATAAAAATAGCTTAAACTAGAATATTATAGTTAAAGCTACAAAAATTTCAAGATTTTTTCGACCTGTCTAGAAAGCTTTGACTAGGTCTTATTTTCAGTATTAACTTGTGCGAGTTGTTAATTAAACATAAGGGAAATCTCAAAAAATAGGACTGTGAACCAATAGACCCAGAAACTGACATACGAAATGTTAAAAACATTTTTTAGCCGAAACCAATACTTGCCCTGTAGAACAGATAACAAATTGAGGCAAAAAAACTTTCCTTTCGGTCATACATGTACCAGTTTTAGCTAAAGCTACCTAGTCGAAACCTGTGAATAAAAAAACGAACAGCTTAAATTACGAAGCTTAAGCTAGAATTTTCTAGCATAAGCTATTTAGCGTTATCATTTTTTTATTCACATAAAACAAAGCTTAAGCTAGAACTGTCTAGCTTTAGCTGCTAGTAAAAGCTATGACTAGTTGGCTTTAGCTTCCTCCAAAAAAAGCTTTAACTTTTTTTTTATTCACAAGGCCCATTTACGCTTAATCTGTGTTGAAATGATTTCTGTCTGCTTCCGTGTGGATTTTCCGCCGGCCTTGTGTGAAAATTGTGAACATTTGTGATCCCATCTCTTGTAAATTGAGATTCGTCCATTCAAAGAACTCTTCTAATAAACTCGTTGTCATCCAAGCTCTGCTGCAACAAGCAGTTAGATAGATAACTCTAGTCGCTTTACCAAATCATTGGGAAGCAGTTCTTGCGCAGATGTGTGGTGATATGGATAAAGATTTTCTCCATGCAGCACATCAGAAATTTTGTGTCTGGAAACATTGAATTGCAAACCTAAGCGTTTAAAGCTGATTGATGGCTCATTTGTAACTGTTTCCAGTATTCTTTGTTCAGTCAAAAATCTTTTCTTACTTGCGTAGCTGCCGCGCTAGGTAGTGTAATTCGAACTGCTCCAATTTCTCGAATCCTTAGATATGTATTTCCAAATATTTGATATTAGAAAGTCGTTGATTTGGATAAAGTTCCTTTTTCGCGCTCTAGTGGAAGTTCCATTGCCTCAGCCTATAAACGAAAATAATATCTGCAAACAGCGTTTCTAATCAACTGTTGCTTTGGCGTTAGAAATTATTTCGTTTTTTAACCTTTTCTACCAATTTTGTTAGGTAATTTTTCCAAATAGGCCTTCATACCCCAAACCTAACTCTTTTTAGAAACTTTTAAAGAAATGGAAATGGAATTGAGGGTTTTGACAGGTACTCACATAATCGAGCACGTTTTAAAACCGCTATTTTCTTTCAAAAAACATTGCAAAATTCTTGGAAAACCACTCTTATTGTCAATTGATGTTGGAAATGAGTCCGAAATCAGAAACCTTCTTTTTTTACCAAAAACTTTAGGAAAAAACACTTTGTTTTTTTGATTTTACATGTTTCAGTTTTTTCCAAGTATCATAAAATCTATGGTATGGTAGGAAAAACGAAACATTCTAGAAACTGGATATCTCAAGACCGAGATAAGATATCAAATGGTTTGAACGCAATTACAAAGGCTAGTATTTCTTCTAAAAATAAAGGTCTAACTGAAGTTTTTATCACTAGTACTAACAGCAAAATTACCGTTAACATGGGTCAGGGTACACCAAAGTTAGTCTTTTCTTAAATCAATGGAAATAATCCCATAAGGTAGAACGTTTTTTATTAAAATATAACCAAGAATCACGCCCTAAAATATTTTGTACGAATTAAGGGACACCATGTATACTCATAAAACTATGTTAATCCGACTTTAATACCCTTTTCCGAAATGTTTTCCAACATACTATGTACGAGTAATTTGATATGCTCGCTTCTGTCCTTGCAGTACACCTGGCACTTGTTTAATTTCGTTACTTACAAAGTAATGTTTCCTAGTGCACATGCACGCTCCATTGCATATATTAATACATTTTTCATTATAACATATTACATATGTATATATGCACAGTAGATTATGGTTAGCTGTGAGGATTGGTCTTTTTTGAGAGAAGTTGGTATAAGGGTAAACTTTTGCTTAACAGTTTTTGCATACTGCCCTTATAAGTTTTAGACTCTCTAAATGAGCTTCAGTGTGATATCTAAAAAAAATGTTTTAAATTCCAGAACAAAGCTTGAAGGATACTCTTTTGGATTTCATAGAAGTAAAACCACTCCTTCAATTTAAATGTTCGGCATTTGAAGTTACTCATTCAGAAAAACGAATAGAAGAGCAAACGAAACGAATTTTTAAAAGAGGATATAGCAGTCCAATTTTATTACCACTTTGAGAAAATGTAAAGGTGTCGATGGATTTCATGAAAAATAAGCTGCAAATGGAAAACTTTTTTTTTGAAAAGATTAAAATATTAGAATGTAGGTCATCAGTATACGAGTATTGTACTAGGATGAGCGAAACGTTTGATAAGTTTTTTGTATACAAACGCGATTCACTTCACATATTGTATGCAAGGATAAAATGCACGACGGAGTTTCCTGTACCGACTGCCAGGGTTCAAGCATACAAAATGGGGTTATGAATTTAAGATACATATATGGTTTTGATTAATATACGGGTACTATAATGACTTACAGTTTTTCTAAAGAGAATTTAACTACCTTTAAAACGATTCAACACACGAAATAGGGATGGATGGAAGAGTCTAAAAAATGTACTTTAGTTTTGAAGCTCTGAATCTCAAAATGGGAGGGAGTATTAGAGGTATTCAAAGCATTCCACATTCCTGTAGCGCCGGGTAAGAAAGATTATTTGACAGTTCGTATGAAACTGGTGTCAAGGGTAAATTGATATGAATTCTTAACAGTATTATAAGGGTGAAATTGTTCAAAGGGAGGAATGCAATATTGGCTATTCTACTAGAAATTTTATTTTTTATAAAATTATTGGTAAAATAATTTGAGACATGAAACATCGAGAGATTTCATCAGAGTGTGATCCGTGATTCTTCGGTGCAAGGAATATTTTTATGGGAATTGGGTTTCGTATCAAATGGCAGGAGACATAATTAAGTATTTGAAGCACTTGTTTCTACACGGTTTCTGGTTCCTGAAACAAATCTGGCAAGATCAGAATTTAATGAGGCAATAATATGCTGCCTTTAGAGTTCCATATCCAAAGAACAGGGATGTTAATCTAGAAACGAATATGAAAAGCTAAGAGCACTGATCACTTCTAGTAGTAGTAGTAGTAGTAGTATATATATAAAATAAAACATTTCTTTTTTGGTAATCTTAAAAATAATGTATGGCAAGTCAAATTGAAAAAAAGCAAATAATGTTTGAGTTATGTTCTTAAGCAAAATAAAAAGCACGACTGAATCACACGAACTTGCTCTTATGTAAAAGTAAATAAAAAAAATGATTTTTTGCCCTGAGGTGTAAAGGGTTTGAATAAAACAATAATTTGTAAAGTTTTAAGTAATTTTTTTTTATGTAAACACAAATACAGTCATAATAAGTGCTCAAAGTGCCCTCCTGCGTTTTGAATACATCGTAGAGCTCGTTTTTGGATTTCATTTTGAATGTTTATTCTTGATAACTCTTGCCTTACTTTTAGTGATCCTTCGGAAATACGTTGTTCTTATTCAATTAAAGTTGTTATTTCAGATGAGTAAACGATTTCTTTCATTCGTCCCCATACAGAAAAATTCAGTGCAGTGAGATCGGGAGATCTTGCAGGCCGGTGAATTGGTTCATTTCTACTAGGGCTCTTGATTTTACCCGGGTAATACCCATTTCATCAAAAATCCGGATACCCTTGTACCCGGTTAATGCGGGAATTACCCAAATTTGCGGGTACCCGGGATATGTCAACTGGCGGGTACCCGACAATGTCGTGTTACAGGTACCCAGTACTCATTAATGCTACAATTGCTTATGAAATAATATTTCACAAGAAGAGGAACCAGAGAAGCAATGAAATGTGATTTTTATAAATCCATAAGCCTAGTACGCAGATTGCGCTAAATTTTATCTCCCATACAAAATTCTTACCAAAATGTAGCCAAGCTTAAATCATGTCAAGAATATTAGCCGATAGGTACGCAGCTCCAGCTAAAAAATCAAAATTTCTCTTCGAATTGTACATAACTTATCTGTCAAAATTTAGCGCACGTAATAATTGTCTGGCACATTTATTCTCGAGCTAAATTTCAATTTGAAATGGAATAGTATTTAGAAAAATATTTGGTGATGGAAGTCCTACAAGATTTTCCACAGCAAAAATCACTCATAATTCATAATTCTCATTCGTTCTCATTCATAATTCTTAAAAAATCATACTTTAACTCAAATTTTTTTAAATCTTTGAAAAAAATTTATTTAGAAAACAGCTGTTTTCTGTGACATATTCTTCATAAAGTTCTTATGTCCAAATTTAGCTTGGATTTTAGCTGATGTTTGGAGAAAAATGTGGGAGATAAAATTTGGCGTGATCTGCGTACTAGGCTATAAGCATCATGTTGTACTTATATTTTATCGAAAGTAAACACTGATGTAAATAAGTTTTGACTAATTTTCTTCCAATTGCTCTTAGATCTGCATCTTTACATTCTTTTCTATAAAAATAAATATTCAGAATCCAAATGATTTCTCAATAATTATTCCTTGCCCAACAACAAAGCAATATTCTGAGACAAAATTAGCTGTTCGCAATGGGACAATGTCTTTTTTGATGTGTCGACGTTGCACAGTGGAACGTCTAGTACAAAAATCCGGACATTGGGTGATTTTTTGTTTTCATTCTTGGAAATATTTTTTGTTTGATATGCATAGAAAATTGTCGCCTCTTTTACATATAAAACAGTTTTTTTTACGTACACCCTTTAGTTTTCAAATAATAGGGACTCAAAGATGCAGTATTTTTAAAACCAAAAAAAATGTAATTTTAACGCTTTTTTGTAATTTGTTTTTCTCAGACACTTTTTATGTTTTCTTTTCGAAATAAATTTTGTAGGCATGCAATTGGTTCATTTAAACTTATGATTTAATTAATTCCTTGAAACAAAATTGTTTTGGCCTTAAAAAAAACTGTTTTTGTGAGTATTTTTAATAAAAAATTCTTATTTCAGGTTTGAAGATGATTTTAAAAAAATGCTCGGCTTTTGGGTAGTCTTAAATGAATTGTGCACTTATTTGGAGTCATATTTTCAAAAAATTGGATCCAACCGCATCCGACCTCGCTTCCTGGAGGGTTTTAAAAAATCGCCCTTAGAGCTGAGAAAGCTTACATAAAATAAGTTTGTTAACTGGGGAAGGGGTAGGGGCATCTATGCATTATAAATAATAATAACTAACATTAAGAAATCTAAAACTATAAAACAATGCATACATTGACATGAAAGAAAGAGGGAGGGGTAGGGGATTCTCCCTTTATCAATTAAATCTTATATGCTCTGGTTAAAGAGATTTTTTCTTTAGGTTAACATTATTTGTTATAGATTAAATGCTAAAACAAAGTATGGCTCTCACGCTAATGGTTATTTTTTTTCTCTTAATAAAAAAAAAGCAATCGTGTGATTTTATAATAATGAATGCCATTTTTGTAAGTTGTTTTTTAGCAAAGCGATCGTTTAGTACACAAATAATTTTGAAGCCTTCTACTAAGTTAAAATGGTTGTGTTTACTTACGAAGATTTTGTAAACGTTTTAAAGGCCAACGGGCATGACTTAGTGACTATAAATATTGTTATCCAAACAGCGACAGTAAAATCTCGGGAAAAAAAATTAAAATTGAATTTTTTCGCAAGTTTTGTTTGAAGCTGGAAAATATAGATTTGTAGAATCCAGTTACAATAAAATGCGTAAAAAAAACGGTTTAAAACGTGGCTTGAAACAGAATTTAACACATTAACCTTTATGAAAGCACCACCCCCATCAACCGCTAACAACACTTCTTTTTGTCGAAAAAATGAAGCTGGAAGGTAAAGTTAAACTTGATGCTTCAAAAGTAATAGATTTTTTAGTAAAATACCATGAAAAGGCAAAAGAAATTTTGTATAAGCATATATTAACTATAAAAATATATTCTATATAAATAACTTTCAAATCAAAATATGAACGATGTCTCGAAATACATATTTAAAAAAAAAAATTTTAATATGAATTAAGAACAATAAATATTAATTGTTTTTCCTCCATAAAATTAATTTTATTTGCCTAAAGCTAAAATTTGAAAAATTCTTAGTTTCAGGGTTATGTTTTTGGAAAATTGCTCAATTTTTCAGATTTTTTGAAATGTAGTATGAAACTATAATTTTTCAAGTACAAAATAGTGAAAACCGTTTCAACCATCCATTATTTCAAAAGTTACACCCCGATGACCACTTTTTCATGTTTTCGTTCCACTGTGCGTTAGCGCCCTCTATAGTTCGGCCAAAATTCGAAAATTAAGACAAAACAAAATTTTTGTGTACTTTTCGAGAAAAAAATTCCCAAAAATCGTGCGTTTTTTTTGGCTTTCTAGACTTTTTTACTTGCGACTTATATGTAGGTACTATAAGGCAAGTTATGCATTCGTAAAAAAAATCGAACTCGAGATTTTGATCAAAGTTGACATTACGATGATAGCGAAGACTAAAAAAGTGGGTCTCGCAATTCTGTCTGTCTGTCTGTCTGTTCGACTACAGGCAAAACGACTAGGCCGATTTTTTTTAAACTTGGTAGATATCATTTTAAATTTTTTCCCCCCACAGGCTTTTTTCTTTTTTTTTTTAAGACCAAAAATAACGGTACCCCCCATACGAATTTTTTTCGAAATTTTATAAACATTTTTTTTTTCTCAAAAACTGTTCAATCGATTTTAATAATAAAGATACAGAAAAATTTTATTTAATTAAATCTAGGTATTGTTTAAAAAAAATTTTCCGAAAAATGGTTATTGAGGGTACCCCCCATGGAACCATTTTTTTTGTTTTTGATTTCCTCAAAAACGGTTCAACCGATTTTGATCATTTTTTTTTGCTGAAGCTCCCCAAAAACATAAATAGAATTGTGTACTCAAATTATCAAAAAATTTTTGTTTGGATTTTTAAAAAAAACTTCAAAAATTTTTTTTCAAAACTCAATATTTCGAAAACCCCACGCTAGATTTTTTTTAAACTTGATAAATAAAAGTTTTTCAATATAATCTACAAAATGTGAAAATTTTTTTTTTATTTGACCTAAAAATAAAGGTACCTACCATACAAATGCTAAAAAATTAAAAAAAATGGTTTTCAAAAATCGTATTTTGCTCGAAAACGGCACCTAGAATTTTGATAAAATTTTTTTTCTTTCAATCAATTTTTACGATCTTTAATTTAATAAAAAAAAATTGAGATTAAGATATTACAGGTTGTACCTACCATAGAACCATTTTTTCGAATTTTTAATTTCTCATTATCCACATAACGGATCTTAATGAAAATTTTTATAGAGAAGCTTCTAAAAAGTCTTAAACACATTGCATTTCAAAACTTTAAAATAAATATTTTTTGAATTTTTGAAAAAAAAAATCTATTTTATTTCTTTTTTTTTGAAAATTCGATATCTCCGAAACGAGTCAATATTTCTTTTCGTATATTTAATTTTTATTCGAACAATAATAAAAACTTTAAACTAGCGTACCAAAATTTTGTATATAAAAGCTTCTTTTAAAGAAACCACTACAAGGACTTATAATTTTTGTTAAAGACTAAAAAAGAATTTAAAAATTAATTTTATCCTTATGAACAGTTTTCTCTAATAACATTCGTTTTTTAAATTCCTAGTCGATTACATAGGAGCAAGTTCGTGCGACCCAGTCGTGCATTTTATTTATAACTATACACGAATATGTTTTGGGTACCCGAATTTTACCGAGTACCCGCAAGAAAACGGGTATCCAAAATTATGGTACCCGGGTAATACCCGTAAGTGCAGGTACTCGGTTACCTTCGTAATACCATCTCTTGTGAATTGATATTCGATTGTCCAACGGATTCTGCTTATAAACTGGTTGTCATCCTAGCTTCTCTCAGCACAGAATTATCTCTAGTAACAAAATTCGGGTCTCTTTTCAAAATCATCGGAAAGCAGTTCTTGCACAGGTGTGTGGTGATATGGATACATATTTTTTCCATGCAGTATACTGGAAATTCTGTGTTTCGAAACATTAAACTGTAGAGCCAAGCGTCTTTATGCTGATGGAAGGATCGTTTTCAAAAGCTGCCAGTATTTTTTCATCGACCGAAACTCTTGGTGTGCTTGCAGCTCCCGCGTTGAAAGTGGTGGCAGTTGAAAGTGATGCAGTTTCTCGAAGCCTTCGAAAGGTATTTAGGTATTTCCAAAAGGAAGTCGTCTGTAAGGATAAAGTTCCTGGTATCTTCGTTGTCTGCGTATTCTTGTCTCGTAAATGAAGGCATTTTCAAAAGCGCTCTTATCCAACTGTATTCGAGACTTAACTTGATAATCTGATGAATAAATTTGTTTTTCTATTCTTTTCTACCACTTATGTATTTAGTTAATTTACCCATTAAGCATTTATACCCAAAATTTAACTCTCCCTGAGAAGCGGTAAGGTAGATAATTAGGGTTTTGACAGCAAGCCAAGTTTTTTTCCTATTATTGTTTTGTTCATCAGGTAAAAATAAGAAAACTTTATGTTTATTACACATTTTTTGATAAAAAAACTGACCTCAAAGTCAAAGTTTTGCTCGGGCAAGAAAAATTGAACACCATTTAAAATTGAATATCTGGCAACCCTAAAAACATATCAGGTCAATTTAACCGTAGTTTTGAAGGTTAATATTTCTACTAAGAAGAAAGTCTAAAATAAAGTCTCTACCATTAGTGCCGACAGAGAAACTGACCTTAACATGGGTCACAGTACTCCAAAGTAAGCCTGTTTTTAAATCGTCAAAAACTGATGTCAAAGTTGAAAATCAGACTTTACTGTAGAATTATTTTTTTTTTCTTAAAATATAACCAAGAATCACATCCCAAAGTATGGCACACGAATTACCGGACACCATGTATTTCGACAATTGCATGCTCAATTTTTTAGAAACTTGACAACAGTTTCTTAACACTATCATAAAGATACAAGTGCTTATAGAAATCGCTCTCGGCAATCATATTTTTCTTTTTTAATATTTTTCGTACCAATTAATTTCCAGGATCTATCATTAACTCGTGTATTCTCTATAGTACTCTGATGGAACAGAATAATTAGCTAGCCAATGGGCTCTATTGGTGAAGTTGTAGAAGACGCAAATCAACGTTGAAAAACTAAGAAATAAAGTAGGATAGGAATCGATATTAAAGCGGAATAATTATGTCAGCTACTAGAGCCATGGTAACGAGATTTATTCATCGCTAAGGAGAGACTAATAATATTGTTGTCATATTCGACCTTTTTGAGGATTTTCTTTTTTTTTGGAATTTTTGAATTGATTTGCTTCCTTTGGTCTTTGAAAATCACATCAAAGCAACGTTGTTAATTTCTTATTTATCTAAGCAAAAAACGTAGTTGATATAACAGATAGCATTTAGGTTGGTATTATTCAATAGATTTTTGTTAGGCCTTCTTGGTTGTATACACATTGACATTACATACACACATTACCTATTATTTTTTTTAAATACAATATTAATACAATCAACTACCAACTACCTACCTACGGCCATTTTCAGTGGTTTTTGTTTTTCTACATCCATTTAGGAAAATTTTGGGAAATCGATTTATTAAGTTCAAATGAAAAAGTTTTAGATTATGCTAACAAATGTTTGTTTAATAATCATGTTTTGTGAAAACTTTGGAACATTTATTTTTAAAACATTCAAAATTGTATTTTCTTTTGTTCTCAATTAATTATAAATTAAATCAATAATTTATTAATTTTGCGTATTGAACAGACACATTTATATATTTTAATGATGTGATGATAAGTTGGTAAAACTGGTGCATATTTAACAAAGCAATTAACATTGAACAAGACAGAAATAAACACAAAATGAAAGGAAACATGTACACACATAAAGTAATTAGTATTATTTATATAAATAAATATAAACAAAATTGGTAGCGCAACAGCTCGAGGAGAACCTATAACTAGGGACTTACAACTATCAACCATTCCTGTGTGCGTGTTACCAGGAATGAAGGGGACCTGCAATTTTCTGCCGATTCTAAACGGCTAATGAGCAGCACTTTTTATGACAAGAGATAATCTTAGAGGATTTTTCAATTCCTCGCAATAGGCTTTGCACGCCTGAAAAACTTTTTTGCAGCGGCTGAGAATCGAAGTCAAGACCTTCTCCATGACAGTCCAACGCTTTTTGGTTTTTAAATTCATTTTTATTAGCAATAATCTTATCACTATCTTAAAGCTAGACAAAAATTCATAAAAAAAACTAGCCTACTTATCAAATAACTTACAACTAACTTACTGGCCCTATGCGGGTGCTCTAGGTTAAACTTTATCTAAATTCTAATGCTTTTCGGCCTAAAAATTATATTTATATAATAAACTATTACGATTTTATTTTTCTCGAAAACAAAAAAATGTTAAAAGATCTCGAATTCTTCAACTTTTGTTTATATTGGACATAATCCTGTTGAAGCGAATGCGCTCTGCTCCGCCTTGTGCGAGGACTTCTCGACTATAAAGCCGCTTATCCACAACTCTTCGGCCGACGCACGTGGTAGATTATCGGAATCGCCATTTCATCCTGGATTAGCCCTCGACTATCCAAATATACAAATGCATCGGGCGCGATGTAGCCGCTTAGATGTAATCTTATAATAATTATTGTAATGGTAATAAGCCCCAAAAATTAGGCTGTTGCTCTTGCAATACGACCTGAAATCAGATTTATCATAAAACTATCAATTATAATGTTTGTACAATGACTCTCTATGTAGAGATGGGGTAACGATGAACCACACCGGGCACCCATGGGCAATCATCGGCTGGATGAGGGCTATTTAGTAAATCAAGTTCATCTTGTTGTAATCCGGCTGCTGTAAGACAGCCGTTCCGTCAGGGCAAAGGTCCTTCTAGCCCTGGCAAGTACAGCATTTATATGTCTGTCGTAATACAAATACTGATCCAAACAGATGCCAAGGTACTGTATTACACTTTTACTCGCCTGTGGCTGTCCATGTGGCCCCAAAATCACCAGCTTTCGGCAGTTCTTTCCCGTGTCCCTTGGAGTCCAACCAATGGATTCCTAAACAGAATAGTTTCAGGTTTCTGAAAGTTCATTTTCAACTTCCAGTCATCGCAATATCGCTGAATCTTGTCGAAGTCACGCTACAAGAATTCTGTTCTGCACGCTTTTAGACCATTGGCATACGCAATTGCCTGATAAAGACTACCTATCAGATAGCTGTTGTAAATGCTGAATAGAATCGGCGAGTTGACCGCTCCCTGCTGAAGAATTTTTTTAATATCGTAGATTGCGGCAGAAGTTACATTGCCATTTTTGACTTTCTATCATTGAGCATGCCATAAAGCATACATAATAGTGGTTTACTTATGCCAAGTCTGGTCAGCTTTAAATAAAGACGAAACTCTTCTCCAAATCTACCAGACAAGCACCAATACACTATTTTTATTTTTTAGTTTCGTTCCATTGGATAATAGAGACCAGTCCCTCTCATTGTTCCGAAGAGGTGTTATTCAGCGCTGCCAAAACCATTGCGTAGGCTTTTCCATCTGTCCTACTCTACTGATCTCTTTCCGAGGATAGAAAACAGCATTTGTCTAGCTTGTCCCTAAAAAGGCGAATCTTCTTCCCCTTCTAACTATCGTCCAATTGCGCTTACGTCTCTTCTTTCCAAGGTCATGGAAACGCTGATAAGTTATCAATTTAAGAAATAACTCGAAGAACGAAGGCTTCTCAATGACTGTCAGTACGATTTTCTTATCTTTCATTGCATTACCGTTATTTTTACAAAGATTGTTCCGGTGAAATAGCCAGTTGCACTCCTCCCCTTAAATGATTCAACCATAATACTTACCCTTGAGCCCAAGCTCGAACGTATTGTTAAATTTAGAGATTCTTTCTTTAGCTGCACTACACGAATGTGAAATGCCTTACCCGACTCTATATTTCCCTCCCATTACAATATTAAAAACCAATGTGCATCTGTATTTCCTTTTAAATCCGCTACAACTTTCCTAAACGCTAGCACTGTGCTGAACATTTTAAGGGTAGTCAAAATCCCTTTAGTGCGCGCAAAATATTTAAAAAACAATGCATACATATATATGTACATTTATGTATAAGCCAACAACTATCAAAAAAGAGCTTCATAAAATTATATGCACACATTGACGCCACAAAAAAACACGTCAAATGTGGTATAACTTAAAGCTAATCCTGCAAATAAATTGAACCCAAGTCTCAAAAATAGTTTTTCAACTTTTCAAAATCGAAGTGCGAAACTATGGAAGTGTATTGAAACAGAGATGTACATGCGGTACTATGAAAAGAGTGATTGCCATATCAGACCCTTAAAATCAAACCATCTCTCACAAAATACATAATTTTTACTTGCGACTTATAGGTACTATAAGGCAAGTTATGCATGGAACCATTTTTTTTTTTTGTGATTTTCTCAAAAACGTTACAGCCGATTTTGATAATTTTTTTTTGCTAAGGCTCCCCAAAAATTTGAATAGAATTGTGTACTCAAATTTTCAAAAAATTTTTTTTGGATTTTTAAAAAAACTTCAAATTTTTTTTTTTTCAAAACTCTATGTTTCGAAAACCTCTTGCTAGTTTTTTTTAAACTCGATAAATAAAAGTTTCTCAATATAATCTACAACAGTGCTTTTCAAACTTTTTGAGTACGCGACCCCTTTGCTAGTAACAAAATTTTGGCGACCCCCCCATTACCCCATTATAATCTGTCAGTTATTTAAAAAGCTACATATACTGAACCCCTTTCAAGCCCAGTCTAATTACACAAGATTTCGTATTGCCAAAAAAAAATTGTAGCAGGCCTTGCAGTAATTTTCATTTTTTGAATTCTTAAGTGCACATCAGAATTGTAATTTATTTTTTTTCAACTGAGAGTAAGTACTTATTTAAAAATAAAGTGTTGTGTTGTGTTGTTTACGAGTGATTATGGACAAGTTTCTCAAAAGGCCGTTGCAGCATTGCACATCCGGTGTGAGTATGTAGTACATGTACTGACCAGCTTTAATTCGCGAAAAATTTCTACGATTTTTTTCCATACTTGATCTATTTTGCTACATACATATGTACATATGTTTGTATTGTAATTTTGATTTACTGTTTTGTTCGATTGATTCTTTTTGTTTTAAAATTTGTTTTAGTTATCGAGTGCCTATGAGAAAGCGTTGTTAGGCTATCAAGCAGCATACCTAGTCGTTAAAGCCGGGAAACCTCATACAATTGCTGAGAATCTTATTTTGCCTGCGGCTCTTGATATGGTTGAAATTATTTTGGGCAAACAGGAGGCAGATAAACTTAATAATATACCTCTTTCTGACAATACAATTAAGCGGAGAATAAGTGGCAAGGCCGTTGACATTCAAGAACAATTAATTGAAAAATTAAAGAAGAGTCCACATTTTGCCTTC
The DNA here is from genome assembly GCA_963931855.1 of Philhelius festivus. Lineage (NCBI taxonomy): Eukaryota > Metazoa > Arthropoda > Insecta > Diptera > Syrphidae > Philhelius > Philhelius festivus. The sequence continues at coordinate 117,786,840 of OZ007556.1, forward strand.
CAACTGGATGAATCTACTGGTATTTCAGACTGTGTATAGTTTGTGGTACTCGTATTTGTTCGTTTTGAAGCAGAGGAAAACATTGAAGAAGAAATTTTATTTTGCAAAGCACTTCCTGCTAATACTACTGGCCAGTGTTTGTACGATATGTAGATTCTACAAGATGTGAGAAAAAAAATTTATTTTACCTAAAAATAAAGGTACCTACCATACAAATGCTAAAAAATTAAAAAAAATGGTTTTCAAAAATCGTATTTTTCTCGAAAACGGCGCCTAGAATTTTGATAAACGATCTTTAATTTAATAAAAAAATTTTGATATTAAGATATTACAGCTTGTACCTACCATAGAACCATTTTTTCGAATTTGGAACTTCTCATTATCCACATAACGGATCTTAATGAAAATTTTTATAGAGAAGCTTCTAAAAAGTCTAAAACACATTGCATTTCAAAACTTTAAAATAAATATTTTTTGAATTTTTGAAAAAAAAATCTATTTTTTATTTTTTTTTTGAAAATTCGATATCTCAGAAACGGCTCGATATTTTTTTTTGTAAATTTTATTTTTATTCAAACAATAATAAAAACTTTAAATTGGCGTACCAAAATTTTTTCTTAAAAAGCTTTTAAAAAGTTTGTACATTAGACTGGGCCAAAAAAATTGACTATTTTTTTTTGAAAGATATATCGAGAATATCATTCAGAATGACAAAAAAAAATTTTCGTAAAAGTTTGAGCCCTTAATATCAATTTTAAGAGGGCTATCATCGCTAATTTTGATTTTTAGTCATAATTTCATGTTGTGCGTCAGAACTGACAAAACATTGAGGTAAAAAAAATTCATTTTGACTTACTTTTATATAAAATTAAATTCCCTACAAAAAAGGTCAAATTGAAAATTTTCGTCAGACAAGCCGTTTTTGAGTAATTAAGCTTAATAAATTGTTATTTTTCTTCGATTTTACTTTTTACTTGCGATATAGGTACTATAGGGCAAGTTCTGCATTTGGAAAAAAAATCGAACTCGAGATTTTGATCAAAGTTGACATTACGATGATAGCGAAGACGAAAAAAGTGGGTCCGGCAATTCCGTCTGTCTGTCTGTATGTCTGTACCTCGAACTACAGCCTAAACTACCGGAGGTATTTTCTTCAAACTCTGTAGTTAAGGGTCTTCGGTGATTCCCTAGAGGAAAAATTGAAATTTTTTTTTTAGCTCCAAAACTAAGGGTACCCCCATACACCCGTAATGCAAAATCTTATTTATCTCGAAAACGGCTCTAACGATTTTGATAAAAAAAATTAAGTGTGATGTTATGGACATGGACTATATTTTGGTGAAAAAAAAATTTGGGGGGAAATGTTATAAGGGGTACCTGTCATAGAACGGTTTTTTTTGATTTTCGAATTTCTCACCAACGGCTCTAACGATTTTAACCAAAATTTTTATGCAGGAGCTGCTTTGCATTTGAAAAAATATAAACCAAAAATTTTTTCGAAAAAATAGTTTTTGGATTTTTAAAAAAATAATAAATTTTTTTTTTTGAAAATTCAATATCTTGAAAACCGATAAGCGATTAAATTTTTAAATTACGTTTAAAAATGTATTTTATTAAATAATAACAATTTGCATATCAATTTTTTGTATAAAAATTTTAAGGAAAATTTAGTACACAAAAGACATGTTTCAGTGTGTCTGTATGTCTGTACCTCTCACTACAGCCTAAACTACCGGAGGTATTTTCTTCAAACTCGGTAGTTAAGGGTCTTCGGTGATTCCCTAGAGGAGAAATTGAAATTTTTTTTTTAGCTCTAAAACTAACGGTACCTCCTATACACCCGTAATGCAAAATCTTATTTATCTCAAAAACGGCTCTAACGATTTTGATAAAAAAAATTAAGTGTGATATTATGGACATGGACTACATTTTGGTCAAAAAAAATTTGGGGCAAAATGTTATTAGGGGTACCTGCCATAGACCCGTTTTTTTAATCTTGACTTTCTCATTAACGGCTCTAAGGATTTTAACCCAAAATTTTTAGCAGGAGTCCCCTTAAGTTTAAAATAATATTGTATATAAAAATATTCGAAAAAATATTTTTTGGGTTTAAAAAAAAAAAAAAAAAAATTAAATCAATATCTTCAAAACCTATGAACGATTATTTTTTGAAATTATTTCCCAAAACCAATATTATTAAATACTTAAAATCCGCTTCCCACATTTTTTTCTTGAAAAATTTTAGAGAAATTTCTTATATAAAAAATTTATTTAATAATAAAACGATTTTTTAAGGTTTATTTGCATAAATTCATACTTTTCCGGAAAGCAGACGGCAATTTTATGCATTTGAACATTATTATCTTAATGTTTTATATTTATAAAATGTATCTTAAATTCCAAAGTATTTTTACATAAGAGCAAGTTCGTGCGATCCAGTCGTGCATTTTATTTAATTTGGAATTTTGTAACTAACGAAAAATAACAATTTATTAAGCTTAATTACTCAAAAACGGCTTGTCTGACGAAAATTTTCAATTTGACCTTTTTTGTAGGGAATTTAATTTTATATAAAAGTAAGTCAAAATGAATTTTTTTTACTTCAATGTTTTGTCAGTTCTGACGCAAAACATGAAATTATGACTAAAAATCAAAATTAGCGATGATAGCCCTCTTAAAATTGATATTAAGGGCTCAAACTTTTACGAAAATTTTTTTTTGTCATTCTGAATGATATTCTCGATATATATTTCAAAAAAAAAAAATAGTCAATTGTTTTGGCCCAGTCTATTGTACATAACGTCTTTTTTTTAAGAAACCACTACAAAGACTTATAATTTTTGTTCTTGCATAAATTCATATTTGGATAGCATTATGTTTTTGTCTCTTATTACTAAAAAAATTTAAAAAAATAATTTGATCCTTATGAACAGTTTTCTCTAATAACATTCGATTTTAAAATTCCTAGTCTGTTACATGAGAGCAAGTTCGTGCGACCCAGTCGTGTATTTTATTTCTTGATGAATTTGAAAATATTTATGGAAACTGGCACATCGGTAGATGTCCACTGTAGGTATGTGTTTTTCAGAAAATGAATATGAAAACAGACACCACCATATTATCCACTATATACATCCAGATTAAAACTTAAATCCGGATGTATTTACATTGAATTTGTTTAATTTACATCCGAATTTAAGTTTTTAGCTGGATGAATCGAATGAATAAAACGCCCGTTACTCTGTTGCAATAGTGTACAGAGCTGATTTCATCGACAAAAACATCGTCATGGATGGCGTAATGAAAAGTCTCAATCTGAACAGGGTCTTATAAGGACGCGTGTAGGCGCACCTTAAGTGGATGGTAAATATGAACATTGGCGCTGTTATCGTTAAGATGACCGTACGTAAGAAAGGTACTAGAGAAACGTCAAAACGTCAAAAATGGAATCCCTCAAACCATTGACGTATTATATATCTACTGCTAGTCGTATGAAATTTCTATACAAACGCTCTGTGAATATGGTTCAACTTCTCACTACCAACATTAGAGCTGTTGGTGCAAAAGTGGTAAAAATAAATATTAATTCCAGAGGCCATCTCTTGGCTCCTGGCCTGAACTACGATTTTTGCCATAGAAACTATAGCCATCTATCTCAATTTGAACTTTACATTTTAACGTTATCCAAGACAAAATAATAACAATAAATTAAAGGGTGTTCAGCGAAATTTGTAAACACGCGAGAGCAAATCATTTAGTTTAATGAAAACTGCTTTACGGCGGATATTGTCTTCTAGGGCCCGAATTGCTTGGCGATTGTTGCTGTAAGGTTTTGACAGGTAACCTAATAAAAAGGTAGAACCGGTTCTTCGTAAATTTATATTTATATTTTAAAATGGAAATGGCATTTTTGTCATTATATTTATCTAACTATAAGTGAATTTGCTATTATTTCAAAAAAATCTCCTATCTACATAAATGTAAGTAGAACAATATGAACTTTTTAATTTATCTTTTCATGTTCTTCTCCTGTCTATGTTAAATGCTATTATGACTCTTAAATCAGCAAATAAAGCATGATAATATCCCTCAAGTTTTTATTTAATAATAAACTTAAACACTTCCCGCTCAACACCCTATACAAACTCAATTATATCAAAAATTGATACTCGTATATCAAATACCAAAACCAAAAGTTACACTATGTTTTCTGAGTTTGCACCAAGAGCGCTAGTTCCGTATAGTTTTAAGTTGAACCATCGTGAAGTTGGGCTCTGGCAGTCCATGTATAATAAGTCAATGCCTCAAACTGTTTCCGGACGACTTTTTTTATAGTATATTTTTAATTGTATGAGTATAGTTTATTTAGCAAATGTTTCACTTTCAGACGAGGCTTATAACATATCCTGTAAGTTAAATTTGTAATTTATGTATTATTTGGAGTATTTTTTTTTGTTTGATTAGCTTATTAGTTTTGCTGCCAACTGACAAACAAACAAAAGAACACTTTTATACAATAGTACATATATAGATAGATACAATAGAAAGAGAACACAGAATATTTGGTTGTAGAATTTATCTCTTAAAACTTTATCTAATAACTGATTCTAAAGATAATAGTTATTTCAATTATTTTCTGCCAAAAAACCAAATGTGCCTTAAAATTACCCTCTTAAGACTCTTGCGCTCCATTTTAATTTATTTAATTCTTATTCATTTCCATATATCTACATACCTCTGAAACTCCCTCTTTATACGTAATAGTGTACTAATGTGCTTAAATTTTCTCTTAATAAAATAAGCAAATTGTTACAGTAATAAATCTACTCTCCCCTTCCTGAAACAAATTTATAAACTCGGGTAATCCTAGTTGGCCGATAAATTTTATTTTATCTCGTTGAAATAAAGTAACTACCATAAAATCCAATAACCAACCGGAACATCAATTTCCAAAACCATTAAAAGGATTAAGTCTTTTGGGATTCACCATTAGCAGTTATTTAATAAACCCAACATCACTTCAACAAGATTTTCGGATTAATAGAACACTTTATACTTGCTGTACTATTGGCCCGACAACGGTTTAAAGCAAACAAATAAATTGCCAAAAGGGTCGCACGAATTTCTACTTTGATTTTATTGAGCTATTTGATAAATTCATGCAAATATATTGTACAAAAGTATCTTATCTAGGATCACTGTGATCGATGTGATCGATAGGGTCCTTGAAATATGTCTGTCCGAAATGCCATTTAGAATCAATACAGCAATTAGGAGTTCAGTATTTGTAATTTTTGAGTCAGAATCAATTTCTACTCTAATATCAGGGGCCTATTGCACCATCTTACAAAATTGTGATTACAAGCATTTTTTTAACAAATTTGTAAAAAATCGAGTTTTTTCATATGTAATTTTTTTTAATCACAAATTTGTGCTTGTAATTTGTAGTTGGTGCAATAGGCCCCAGAAGTGGGATTGAACTTTGGAGAAGAGATCCCGGAAGTCTGTTTAAAGGGAGGTGTAAATTGAAATTGGAATTTATGAACTCGATTTTCAGAAGAATCTGAACTGAGGTGGGATTATTCTTTGATTAGAATTTTATTGTTGCTGACAGGAATCTGGACTAATAAAGGTTTTTAATAGTGAAGCAATGAATGGCTCAAAGTTTGTAATTTTATTTTAGAAATACATATTTAATTGAAAATTAGCGAATGTTGATAAAATTAAGAATTAAATCCATTGGGATGCCCGTTCTTTCCGAGGTTATTTAAAAAAAAATATTATTATTGGTTTTGTTTTGGGAAATCTTTACATATTTTTTTCTATTGTTCTTTAAGGTTTATCGGCTTTGTCAATGTTTTATTTTTTAAGTTGGTTCTGCCCATTTTTTTTTTTAATTTGCACACAGTTAGAAGTTACCCTTATAATATAATTGTGTAACACAGTGCGTGCCGTAAGTGAAGGGGTGAACATTTAATGGACAGATAATCGAGAATGGCAAAGTTTTCCACATTCTAGTAGTGCGGCTAAATAACGAACGTCTATATTTGACAGTACTTATAGAAGTTTGGCTAAAGGGTAAACTGATGGGCAATCCCCGAAGCGCAAGTATAAAGGTTAAATTGTTTAAGGGGAGGAATGCAACTGGCTATTTCACTGGAACAGTGTTTATAAACGGTAAGATAGTAAAAGAAAAGAAACATTGCAACAAGATTCAAATGTTTCTGTTGTAATTATATCATCTATCAAGCTCTGTTTTGGATTCTATTCAAGAGACTAAAGTGGATTATTGGAGCACCTGCCCAGAGATGCCAATTATACTCTAGCCTTGTATACAATTTCTTACAACGTCGAAGGAAACCTAAGCGCTTTTCAGCGATTTGGCGATGTCAAATGTGGTCATTCAACACCAGAGGCCTATTGCACCAACTACAAATTACAAGTACGAATTTGTGATTAAAAAAAATTACATATGAAAAAAACTCGATTTTTTACAAATTTGTTAAAAAAATGATTATAATCACAATTTTGTAAGATGGTGCAATAGGCCCAAGGTGGTCTGTGATGCACATATTGAGAACTGAGAGCTATTCGGTTTCCTCAATGCAAGTTGTCATGATTTTTCATAGCTACAAGCAAAACTACAAAATTCAATTCAAAGTATTTCTTGCTCATCACTATCAAGTTATTACGTGTGGAATTCGAAAATACCTGGTAGCTTCGAAACATTTTTTTTTTCGAATATAAAATGTATATCCGCCAACGATCCTCAGCTAATGAAAAAATTATTTCTTTTCTGCTTCACCCGTCCGCAAGTTAAGTTGCTAATCTGGCCACAAATGGTAAAACTTTAAACCACAAATAAAATAAGTAAGAATAAAGTGATGTTACTACAAAAGTTAAATTTATAATAATCAAGTATGATTAATATTTAAGTAGAAATCTTGTGTAGCAGAAATTACAAGCAAACACATTCTAACCTATATCGTGTGTAATATATATAAGACATTTAAGATCAGTGAAAACAAAAAACCACGTGTAAGTTCAAGATTAATTGCTTGCCTGTTTTCTGTGAACTAATTTTATTTTTTCGATTCTCCAGCCAAGCACCATACCTACGACAGACCCTCCACTGCACCAAAATCTCCTTGCTGAATCAGTCCACATTAGGGTGATTCAAAAAAACGCTTTTTTCGAATTTTAGATAGTGCACCCCAAAATATCAAAGCTTAACTCGAAAAAAAAATTTCCTCAAAATTTTATCAAAATCGGATGTGTTTTAGATAGTGCTACCAGCGGTTTTTCATTTTTTTTACTTGAAAATCGGATTTTTTCCCAAATCTTCAAAATTGAATAACTTTTCGAGTTTAAAAGATAGAGGCGTGAAATTTCACAAAATGTTTTTCCAATCATCTAGTTAATGAGTGTTGAGTCAGAAAATGTATTTTTGAATACATTTTGTACAATTTCTTATGGTAACATCAAAGAAATGAGGGCTTAGAAAAAATAGGCGCCAAAAATCTTGAACATAATTTTGCGTTAAGATTATCACTTATTACTCCAAAAACATATTTCTTTAATCAAAATCTTAAACGCGGGCCAATTTGTTTCAAAATACGAAAAAAACACACAAACCAAAAAAACTATCTTTTTCGTAGTATAGAAATCAGCTTTATTCTAGTAATTGTAAAACGTATACATACAGTTTTTAACATTTTATTGATTAAATACTTAAATATTTTTAATGGCATCGACAGTTGTTTTTTTTATTTGCCTTCGCAATATTTTTTGGATGCTTTTTGACTTCAAGGATTATTGTTTGCTTCTTCTCTTTCCGCAGCGTCATTAACAACTTTTTAATTTTTCACGATATTATTACAAGTCAGTAGTGATCATTCTACAGCCATTTTGAAGGTTCAATTTCGAAAAGGTTCCCTTTTCAAATCAAGAAATTAAAAAAACCTCAAAATTTGTTCGATCACAAAGCTTTGGAATTCTATTTTTTCAGTATCATTACGTTATCAAAATCTGCCTTCATTTTTCCTTCTTTCTTTTAACTCGACAATTATTTATCTTAAAAAATTTTACCATTTTAGATTTTGTGTTTATTTCAAGATTTGTATCGAATAATCGCAATCATTTCCTCTAATAAATACCATAAATACTTAGAAATTTTTTCCCATCGCATTCTGATATCTCAAAATGTATCGTATTATATAAGAGTAAAGGTTTTTAAGAATTCCAAATCGATTTTCGGAGCACATACTGAAAAGCGGGCTTCATACCACCTGAATATCTAAATGGACACACTGAAAAGTCCGATTCTCTTTATAGCCTATTTCCCTATTACAGTCATTTTAAAATTATTGAATCTTGAAACATGTAAATTTTTAGTTCATAAAAAGCTTTTGACATTCATCTCGAGCGATCAAATGCTCCAAGAAGAAAGAAAGATTAAAAAGTAAGGAACGAACGAAAGAGAAACAACGCATAAAGTGGAGATGTGGATTGTGTTCTTTATATTATTTCAATTATAATTATTTAAAAAATAAAATGTGAAGTTACTTACTTTAAAATAAAATTTTATTTACACACACAAATTCTTTTTACAAAAATGTTTGTGAAATAAAAGTTTTGAATAACACTGGCAGATTGTTGAATGCTCTGATAATATTTAATCAGATTCCAGTTGAATATTCTTTTGGGTAAGTTATCACTAAAACTGTTACGAGGCTCTGCTTTCTACATGGACTTTCGGCAAAAAAAAAATTATAATTTGAAAAACTATGTATTAGGATGTGTAATGTTTTAACGGTATAGTAATGCAATTCTAAATATTAAAGCGTTTATAATCATTTTGTTGAATTATTTTAAAAATTTATTCGAAAGTTGAATTTTGGTAAATAATGTGATATAGTTACAACGTAATATTAACTAAATTGTAGAGTGCTGCAGTTTTTTAAATATTAAAATTATTAAATATGAAAAATTGGTATTTTGTTAATAGATTAATTATTATAATTATAAATTGTTGAAATGAAGACTAAGAGTTTTGATATACCTTTGAATAGTGGTTAATTCTACACTACAAAAAGTAGTTTTTTTTGGTTTGTGTGTTTTTTTCGTATTTTGAAACAAATTGGCCCGCGTTTAAGATTTTGATTAAAGAAATATGTTTTTGGAGTAATAAGTGATAATCTTAACGCAAAACTATGTTCAAGATTTTTGGCGCCTATTTTTTCTAAGCCCTCATTTCTTTGATGTTACCATAAGAAATTGTACAAAATGTATTCCAAAAATACATTTTCTGACTCAACACTCATTAACTAGATGATTGGAAAAACATTTTGTGAAAATTTCACGCCTCTATCTTTTAAACTCGAAAAGTTATTCAATTTTGAAGATTTGGGAAAAAATCCGATTTTCAAGTAAAAAAAATGAAAAACCGCTGGTAGCACTATCTAAAACACATCCGATTTTGATAAAATTTTGAGGAAATTTTTTTTTCGAGTTAAGCTTTGATATTTTGGGGTGCACTCCCTAAAATTCGAAAAAAGCGTTTTTTTGAATCACCCTAGTCCACATACTGATCAAACACCCTGAGTTGCTACTATACTCGCACGATCAGTCCAGTACAAGGTTTGGTGCGTGGCTTCGTTTTTGTACAGTGGCTGTATTTTTATTCAGCGCTAGTCGTTGACTCTATCAAGTATCCACACTTGATCTACCGATTTGGAAGCACAAACCTACAGCCGAACTGTAACGATAGCGCCGAATAAATTGGAGCACCTTAGATCGCCCCATCGTTATACGGTTTGTGTTGGTCGCGGGAACTGTTCATAGAACCTGGTTATCGCAAGCAAAACCACCTGTGTGCTATCGAGCTACCACATAAGGGTGCTTCATGTGAAACCCGTCAAACCAACATAAGCTAGTCAAACCGATCCAGCCGTCAAGAAATAAGAAATACGACGAAGCTATCCCGAAGCCCCAAGTCTAACAACACCTATGTATGTACCTAACATTAATATTTTAAATTAATAGCGATATATAATTATAAAAGATAAAAACAAAGTTAAAAGTTATTATACAGAAAAAAGGTAATAATATTTATGCACCCTACTGTGCGGAAACAGATCATCGGTGGATGTGCGCACACCAGCCAGATTCCTGTGAAGCGAAATATAATCAGTGAGTACCAAATGACCAGAGTTTTTTTGTAACATATATCTTCTTTTATGATCATATCGCTCTTTATTTTTTTTCTTAAATTTATATCTTAATTTTTTTTTATGCTTGAAATTTTAAATCAAAATTCTCTTTAATATTTAATGTTATTCTTGAATTTACATTTTTTTTTGTTTAATTCTCATTCGCCAATTCGCCCTATTCAACTATTCACTTATTTTTTTTTCTCTTTAATATTTCTCTTCAATATTTTGAGTAATTTTTTTTTGTTATTTATCAGCTATGCAGTATTTCTGCACCACTTACTATATTGTTTAAATTCTGTTTATGATGAAATTAAAGTCGATCGAATTTTTGCTCTGAAAACATGATTTTTGTTAATATGGAAGACTAAATTAGTCGAGGTGAGGAAGTGATCGAGGGTGGAGATGATGTGTCAAAGAGGTTAAGTATAGGGTAGTGTAAAGAGTAAGTTATTTGATTTTGGGGCGATGCTAAACATAGGCAACAGCATTGCATGAAGGTGACACACGTCACTAATGGATAAGGGTATGCCTTTGTAACCATTGCTACGAATACGTCACAACTCTTGACGTGATAAGAGAGGTGATTTGATGAAGCTGTAGCTGAAAGTTTTTTTTCTTGATTTTTTTTGTATAGTTCTGGCACGAATTTTTATTTGTGAGAGCTAGAACATGGAAGCAGCAATACCCACTCCAGAGGCTGAGCTAGCAGGGAGAAAATGTGCCAGACGCTGCCTTCCCAAGGAATGCCCCTACCATATTCCACAGCTCATCACAAAGTGCCGCTCATGGATAGCTGATTGAGGGTAGGTTGCGCATTAACGACAAAAGGCAGCATTGCGTTTTTGAAGCATTAAGTTCTACGTGGCTTATGGTTCCCCAATTGACAATGCTATCGAGCTCAGAATTTAATAAGCTTATCATAAGCTGCCATTCTAGATCCACATCCGAAGAACAAGGACCTGTAGATATCTGGAAACGAATATGAAAATCGGAGTGTACTGTCATCAGAAAAACAATTTAATAGATTAGAATTTTCAGACAAAAGATCATTGGTGAATATGAGAAAGAGAGTCGGAGACAAAACGGAGCCCTGTGGTACACGAGAATTTATTTTATGGAACTCCGATTTAAATCCATCCAATACAACTTGTACTGAGCGGTTTGAAGGGTAGTTTCTAATTCATCGAAGAAGAGATTCATCAATACCAAATGCACATATTTTCGATAAGAGACCTTGATGCCAAACTCTATCAAATTCTTTTGAAATATCCAAAATGATGTAAAGGTTTGTGCCACTGTTTGGTGAGATATACCATCAGATCACCAGTTGACCTATTGCTATGAAAGTCGTACTGCGCCAGTCATTAAATGGCTTCCATTTTTCTAAATATTTCTGAAGATGATTTGTGATCATGAGTTTCATTACCTTGGATAAAAGGACGCTAGTGCAGTTGGTCGGTAATTGGAGGGAAGGAGTATTTACCTTTTTTGGGAATCGGCTGGACTAGGACAGATGGAAAAGGGTTTGTCAGCTTAAAAGAACACCTCTTCAGAGTTGAAGGGTATATACGTACAAACTTCATAAGCGGGTTTGTGTATTACAAAATCTTTAAGGATTCTTGCCACTGTGCCTGTGCAAAAAAGATTTGTCTAATAGATCCATTAATTCTTTCAAGTACAAAAGGAGTCATAATACTGTGTGATACATTTGAATTTGCAGCTGCAAGCAAAGCAGCTTTTTCTTGCATGCTGACGAAAGAGTTGTTATGTGAATAAGTGTTGGAACCGATGACTTGGAAATGATTTTAATACTTTTTACTACCTTTGTGATATTGTAGGATATTAATGGCAAAACCTTCTAGCGGTGATGATTAAGAATTTAAATCTTGATATAGGATCTAGTTCAAATTGGATATTTATAAAAAACATCGACGTAAGATGTATTTACTGAATTTAACAAAATTTGGGTATCGTCAACTGATGAATTCAAGTGATATGATCACCGAAACGAAATGCCAAATGGTTTAAAGGCTGAAAATGCTTTTTGGAATAATTATCGGTTTTATGTAAAACTATTTAAATCTTAGTATATAAAACAAAGTCGGGGTCGTTCGTACATTTATAACTCGAGAATGGCTGGACCGATTTTCATGGTTTTTGATTTGTTGTATTTCCCGAATAGTAGAATAACTATTAAGAACATTGGAAGATTGGAGAAAAAATAAAATAAAAAAACATTTTCCCATACAAAATGTTCATGGGTTTTCGTAACTGTCTCAAATTAAAGAATGTATTTAAACAAAGGTTTCGAATCGACAAGATATATCCACAATATTCGGATAATGGCGTATTTTAGATTTAAAAATGTAAAATAATGTCAATAACGAAAAAGGATGGACGTATATATTAGTTTTCAAATATTTTGTGTAAACTAAGACAAACATAGCAAGATATAGTTAAATATACAACAAATGAACAAATGACTTAATTAAAAAAAAAAACGTCAAATCGATTTGTCTCACTGAATCATTCCAGATATTCTGTCAATGCAGTCAGAGTCAGTATATTATATAAATATTTACGTTGCCAAAGTGTAATTTATTTAATTAATAATGCCGCGACCAAGAAGATCTACTCTTTACCAACGGAGCCGTAATACAATTTTTTACTTACACAAATTTAGAAATCTTAAACTGGCATTCCAACTTTTACTTGTGACTTAAAGGTACTATAAGGCGAGTTATGCATTCGGAAAAAAAAATCGAACTCGAGATTTTGATCAAAGTTGACATTACGATGTTAGCAAAGACCAAAAAAGTGGGTCTCGCAATTCTGTCTGTCGGTTCGCCTAAACGGCTCGGCCGATTTTCTTCAAACTTGGTAGATATGGGTTTTGATTTTTCCCCCCAAAACGTAAAGTCTAAAAATAACGGTATCTGTCATTTTTTTTTTCTTAAAAACTGTCCCACAATTTGTTTAAAGAAAAAATATACAAAATTTCATTTAGTTAAAGTTAGGTAATGGTTGGAAAATATTTTCCGAAAAATGGTTATTTCTGGAACCCCCTTGGAACCATTTTTTTTTTTGTTTTTGATTTGATAATTTTTCTTATGTTAAGGCTCCCCAGCAGTTTCAATATTAGTTTGTATTCAAATTTTCAAAAAAAAAAATTATTTTTTGGATTTTTAAAACTCAATATTTCAAAAACCCCATGCTCGAGTTTTTTGAAACTTAATAAATAAAAGTTTTTTGATATAAATTATAAGATGCAAGAAAAAAATACACAAAATTACACAAAAATAACGGTACCTATCAAACAAATGTTAAAAATTGGTTTCTCGAAAAAGGTTCCGAGAATTTTGATAAAATTTGTTTCTTTCGATCAATTTTTACGATTTTTAATTCAATAAAAAATGAAAATTTAGATATTACTGACTGTACCTACCATATAACCATTTTTTCGAAGCTTCTAAAAAGTTTAAGAACATTGCATTTCAAGACTTAAAAAAAATATTTGTTGATTTTTTGAAAAAAAAAACCTATTTTTTTTTTTGTTTTGGAAAATTAAATATCTCAAGAAAATTTATTTTTTATTAGTATATAATGATAAAAACTTTAAGTTGGCGTACCAAAATTTTTTCTTAAAAATGATTTAAAATTTATATAAATAAAAGCTTATTTTTTTAAATAACCACTGCAACGACTTATAATGTTTGTTCTTGCATAAGCTAATATTAGCTTGAATCGCTCGACATCCTGTTCTTAGCTCCAACTGCCAGAGGAGTTGTTTTAGTAATTTTAAAAATGAATTTTATACTTATGAACAGTTTTCTCTAGTAACATTAATTTTTGAGATTCTTAGTCTTTTACATAAGAGCAAGTTCATGTGACCCAGTCGTGCATTTTATTTTTTTCTTGTAACTGTTCTAAAAAATTTATGTGCACCATTTGCAAATTTATTTAACAAGACTTAAATAAATTTAACCCAAAGGCATATTGTTGTAAACTATTAGTATATCAATTTAAATTTATTTGCTTATAGTTTTATTGAGCTTGAGTTTTGGTTTTATCTATTATAATTTAGGTTAAATTGATTTTGAATTTTGATAAATACTTGTTTCAGCGCTAGCTACTAAAGGTGAAATGAACCTTGTAAAATTTATAATTTATGTTTATAAGATTCGTTCTTTTATATAGAACACTTTTTTTTTTAATTTTTAGTCCCTAAAACAAGAGCAGGTTCGCTTGACTCAGTTGAGCAATTTATTTTGTAATGAATCAGCATTCCACTGTTTGCTCTTAGGCTCTGCTGAATTGATTAACATTTGTCAAAAAATAAGTATTTTTCCAAGTCCTTACAGTTTTCTTCTTACAAAAAATAAATATTTGTATATGAAAATCGATGTGAGTATGTTTGTATGTTTCCTATGAACTTCAAAACATCATGGCCGATTTTGATAAAGTTTTCAGGAAATATTAAGATTAAGCCCAGTCATCTGATCAACTGAATTTTTGTCTACTTTTTTTTGCGCAGAATAAACTTAATTGCGCATTTGGCTTACGCAAGGCTCGCAAGGCACTTTACCATTTCTCTTAATATCAGCTAAAACTTAGCCACATGACCGGCCGATCATCAAAATTTTTCTGGCTATAGATAATAAGTGCTTCCCGTGCAAAGCCGGGTCGCATCGCTAGTCTTGAAAATAAATCCTACTAATTTAGCACACAAAATATTTGTTTTATCAAAATCTGACGAGCCATTTCAGCCATTCCAGCAAACTATAAGATATTCCTGATCACGAGAACTATTTATTACCATTTTTTAGAAGAAATTTGTTAACCATTTTTTTACATTTAGTAATGAAATATATTTTGTTTATAAAAATCTCCTGAGGAATTTTTGAAATTGACATTAATTGCTTAAAGAATTGGTATGCCTTGTACATTAACATTTCGACCTTAAGGAAAAGAAAACACTTGTCGAGGCAATTATTAAAATAATACTAGGACCAAATTTAAAGATAGCGAATAGTCAATATGGCGGTCAGCCATCAGACGAATAGGGGGAACAACATGTAGCATACGAAAACATGCACGTGCCGTAACTATTCGGGACTGGTGGAAGTGTGATCATAGGTTAATTCCCTGCTGTACAGGACCATGGTCCTGCCAGTACTCACATATGGATCCGAGACTTGGGTGCTTAGCAAAAGGCACTGCGACCTCTTAGCTGCGTTCGAGAGAAAAGTCTTAAGGAGAATTGTTGGCCCCATATGTGAGGAAGGACGATTCCCGAGACGGTACAATCATGACGGTGGGCAGGGCACCTAGCTCGCATGAGCGAAGAGGAACCTGCTCGGAAAGTTTTTTTGTGGTACATTCTATGGTAGAGACAGCGTGGTAGACCATGCTTGCGCTGGAGAGATGGCGTAGACCAGGACGCCCGAAGCCTTGGGGTGCGCAATTGGATGGCGTCGGCTAGAGACCGGAATAGGTGGAGAGACTTGTTGAAAGAGGCCAGGACCGGAACCCGGTTGTCGAGCCGATGATGATGATGAATAGTCAATATAGGTGTAGCCAAACAGGGAGACTGATAGAATTGCCAGACCCACTTCTTTAGTTTTCTTCATTATTGTTTTATCAAGATTGATGAACATTTCGAGTACAATTTTTTCAAGCTTTCTCGAACCTACCTTCCTGCATTTTGTCAACACGAGAAATCAATTTACTACAAATAAAGGCTTCCTTATTGGACATGAGTCCAACGTGAAAAATGGTCAAAGATTGGGACATTCTTCCACCAGACATCCACAGTTTGCTTGGATTTTCTTTGTATTATTGGCCCTTTTTAATAAAACATAAGAAATACGTGTTCATAAAGTTAAAAAACAATTTAAATTTTTTTCTAAATAGCTGGTACTTACTGAATTTTCTTCCACTCACTCTCATATAAGAATTTACAACCTAAAGCCACCGTTTGCCCTTAGAGCACGTTTCATAATATTTTTTCTTCCATGGAATGTACTGAAACTGATAAAGATTCTATGGAATATATGAATAATAATACTTTCCGGTAACATGTAGATATAGGTACTTATATGTTCATAACCAATTTAGAAAAAAATCATACACATTTCCTCAAACAACCTTTGCCTTTAACACAACAGGCAAGCACTTCTACGTGCAAACAAAATTTTAAAAAAAAGTCTTTCTATGCTAGATGGCTTCTAAAATTGTAAGGAAAACCCTCAATTTCAGTTGAAGGACTTCTATACACTTATTCTCAATATTTTCAACCTTAAAGATTCTCAATTTATGCCTTTGGGCATTTCGGATCCTTGTTTCTATTTTTAATGTTCCTCCAGCATCACATGCCATGTATTCCAATAGAAAACAAATTTTTACTCTTTGGTGAGCAAGATGGGTGATTTATATTTTCTTTTCGCTTTAGTTGGAACGACGACTTTAGTTACTTGGGTTGAGTTCATCTTTGGAGATGAAAAGGGAAGAAAATATGTGTAATGGATCAATAAGGACTACTTCTCATAATGTTTGCCCTTGTTAACAACAATGTTTTGGTTTAACTGACTGTTGGTAGAGTGATGTATGTTTTCGCCTATGAGTAAGGTACTATATGACATATTTTAAATTCGTACAAAAAACCTAACTGGATATTTCAACTAGGCACAACGATTGTATGGAGAACAGGAAAAAGCGGGTCCCATAATTGGGTATGTTAATAACACTGGCATATATAAATATGTTAGCAAAAGAAGCTATGTTAGATTTTGGTTAAACAAATTTCTATTATTTATGACAAAATCTGACAAACGGCTTTTGATCCCTTATATTTTACTCAAAAAATAAAAATGGCATTTTGATCCCTTTGAGGTCAAATTTTTTAATAAGTTGTCTTATTGCATCAATGCCGCGAAATTTTAAACATTTAACACAAGCCCTCATTTAGCTTTAACATAAAAGTCGACTCTAAAATAAAATTAAAAAATGAGAGTGGACACTTCGCTAATTTTAAACGATATAAAGAATACTTTAAAGTTCAAGAGATCGTTTAACTTTAAAACCAGCAAAACGCTTCTTTATTTCTTTTAAAGTATGCTTTTATCCAGTTAACATTTAATAATAAAAATAATAAGAAGAATGTTTTCTGAACATTAAAGATTTTCAACTTCTTAGATAGGTAATGTATTCAAAGCTTGAGTAAATTCTTTTGAAGATCTTATAATCATGAATTTTATTCAAGATATCGGTTTTATGAAACCACGGTTTCGGTTCTTGGTTGAAAATCTTAACATGAGCGAGGCAGCGACGAATTGTGGTTTTCGCATTTCTCCAGAACTGCAAGTCCTAGTTATAGTAAACTAACTATATGTTTCCGGTACGTAGACGGACCCACTGCGGCACATATCGGTGTTAGTATAACTTTTTAGCTAATATCTGTTTAACACAAACGATTTGTGGGCAGCCATTTCATCCAAAGATTGGCAAAGATTGGAAAAGAAAGAAACAAGAACCTACATAGATAAAATTTACAAAATTATCAGTCTACTTTGAAGAATGAATGGCAAGGCTAACTTTGGTTTGGTACTCGAGAAAAATCTATCCGACTTGTTGATAAGACCTTGTGATCAGGATGGAATTGAAAACTGATTAATCATTAACCCCATCGTCTTTCACCAGCCTCGAATAAGGCAGAGTCATCTACTACGGCAGCTGCGCCATCAATTCCCTGATTTTCATCATTGGTCTGAACGCTAGGGGACACACAATGCTTAAAAAAAAGTGTACAGTTTTCAAAATTAGAGAAATCCTTTTGGTGTTTTTTTTTTAAATATAGCAAAATAAGATTTAAAAAAATTTAAATTTTTTAACATATTTTATAAATGTTACCTCTTTCTGTGACAAATTTACACTACACTTTGTTTTGAGAATGAAGGCGTTTGACATTTGTGTGTTTTTCTTTTTTCTAATTTTCGATCTGTTTGATTAAAAATTAGGCATGCTTAGCAAGAGCTTAGCAGACGTTTTATTAAACAAGTTCTTTAGTTAGAAGAGTTCTTTAAATTAAGAAAATTTTAAACAAGGGTTCTTAACTAAAGGACCATTTTAACTGGAGTCTGTTTTATTGCTTAACCGAGTTTAAAATTTTGGGCCAGTGTTCTTACTATGTATGCATGTGTATATTCAAATTTAAAAAAAAATCAATTTTTCAAAACTCAATACATATTTCGTTTTTTTTTTTTAAGTTGACAGTTTAAACTTCTTAAATATAAAAAGTTAAGAAATGGTTTTCGAAAATCGTATTTTTCTTAAAAACGGTGCATAGAATTTTGATAAAATTGTGTTTTTTTTTTGTGATGAATTGTTATAATTTATAATTCAATAAAAATAAAATGCACGACTGGATCGCACGAACTTGCTCTTATGTAAAAGACTAAGTATGTTATTACAGAAAAACTGTTCATAAGCGTAAGATTAATTTTTTTATAGACTAAAACAGTAGTAGTTGGTGCTAAAAACAGGATGCCATGTGATTTAAGTAAATATTAGCTAATGAAGAACAAAAATTATAAGTTTGTACTGGTTTCTTAAAAAAATAAGCTCTTATATACAACATTTTTAAAATATTCTTAAGAAAATATTTTAGTACGCCAATTAAAAGTTTTTTTTTTTGTTCGAATAAAAATTAAATTTACATAAAAAATATTTCAAAAAAAAAAATATTTTTTTTTTTTAATTTTGAAATGTAATATATTTCAAACTTTTTAGGAGCTTGTCAATAAAAAATTTCATTAAAATCTGTTATGTCGATAAAAAGAAATTCGAAAAAATCATTCTATGGTAGGTACAGTCAGTAATGTCTTTTTTTTATTAAGTTATAGATCGTAAGAATTAATATGAAGAAAATTAGGATTTTTGAAAACCATTTTTTAACATTTGTATCCAGGGTAACATCAGTTTTAGGTAGAATAATTTTTTTTTCTCAAATCTTGTAGATTATATTAAGAAACTTTTATTTATAAAGTTTTAAAAAATTCGAGCATGGGGTTTTCGAAATATTGACTTTTCAAAAAAAAAAAAATTTGAATTTTTTTTCAAAAATCCAAAAACATTTTTTTTTTGAAAATTTGAATACACAATACTATTTAAACCTTTATGGAGCCTTAGCATTAAAATAATGATCAAAATCGGTTGAACCGTTTTTGAGAAAAAAAAAATGGTTCCAAGGGGGTATCAAAAATAACTATTTTTTGGAAAATTTTTTCGAACCATTACCTAGGTTCAACTAAATGCAATTTTTTGATTTTTTTTTTAATTTGAGGGACAGTTTTTGAGAAAAAAAATATCTATAGAATTTTGAAAAAAAAATCGTATGGCATGTACCGTTATTTTTGGTCTTAAAAAAAAAGAAAAAAACATCCGGAGGGAAAAATTTAAAACCATATCTACCAAGTTTGTAGAAAATTGGCTGAGCCGTTTAGCTGTAGTCGAACAGACAGACAGAATTACGAGACGCACTTTTTTGGTCTTCGCTATAATCGTAATGTCAACTTTGATCAAAATCTCGAGTTCGATTTTGTTACGAATGCATAATTTGCCTTATAGTACCAATGTATAAGTCTCAAGTAAAAATCTTAAGTTGGCGTACTAAAATTAAATGTTCTAAAAATTTTGTATAAAAAAGCTTATTTTTGTCTAAGAAACCACTACAGCGACTTATAATTTTTGTTAAAGTATAAACTAAAATTAGCTTGTTTCACAGGGCTTCCTGTTTTTATCTCCAACTACTTTATTCATTTAAAAAATTAATTTTATGAACATTTTTCTCTAGCAACATTCAATTTCAAAATTTGTAGTCTTTTACATATGACAAAATTGAGTTCGAACCCTGCTGCTTTGCAGAAATTGCGCGGATGTCTACGCTCGATTGCATTTTATGTATTAAAATTTCCAAAAGAAGTTGAGGCGGATATTAAGCAGTAAACTCCTCCCACTCTCGCTGTGGTACTAACACCAAAATCTGTTACATCGCGATTTTCAAATTAGTTTTTCTGAAGTCTTTTTGGTCTCTAAATTCAGGGACAAATCTATGTCACACTCCAGATGTGTATGGCCTGACAGACATAATGAGGTTTAATAAAGCACTTATTCCCGATTCTTATAGTAAATGAAACCTTTTCACTTAGCTCCGGGGGTAAGAATTTTAATGTCTTGTATGTCTCACATTTCATTCCATAAATCAATAAGGCCTTTCGGTTCAAGTTGTCCTTCGAATTGAACAAGAAATTTTCACCTTTGATCTGAAACAAAATTAAACCTGCTAAATACATCACAAAAAGTATGGGTACCTATGAATTTATTGTACGTATTTCTTTTTTTTTTATGTAAACAGATTAAGAACTGTTCCAATTACCTACCAAGGTAAAGGATAATTGAATTCCAGTTCTCTTTTTGAAAGTTTTCTTTTCCATCAAACATAAAAAAGGATTTTAAAAGAAACCCAAATCGAAAAATTCCATTGAACAGAAATACTAGTAAACGGATTCTGTTAACTGGAGGACCGTTTATTTTATCTTATTTTCGTATATATTTTCCATTTGAGCGTTTGCATTATTCATAATTCTTAAGGGATTGAAATTGTATTCCCTAAGTTCTCAAAGTTTGCTTGGGTCTGTTTTGAAGAAAAGGAAAACATACAATTTCAAGAAATGATGAATATACTTGTGTACATACCAACAGACCATATAGAGGTAAGAGTAATGCCTTGCAAACACAAACAGAATATTGAAAAAGTTGCAATAGTATCTACTGAGGCATATCACGAAAAAAACCTTTTAGCAAAAAAAAAAAAACAGAAATGATATTAACACATGCCTCATGTGATACTATACAGTAATCCCCGCTTAGTTGCACCTCGCTTAATTGAACATCCCGCTTAATTGACCGAAAAAGTTGCATTGCAAAATTTCCCGTATTAGTAGCATAGCTTTTTAGATGGTTAATTGAACCCCGCTTAATTGAATTACTCGGTTAATTGAACTTTAAAATATGCACCCGAAAAAAAAAATATATGGACATTTTTCGGATAATTGGACGTACAAAAAAATTATAATGAAACAAATATTAGAAATATTTTATTACTTATCCTACGTCTGAAGCCTAGTACTCAGTTCAAGTGAAAATGAAAATTTCATATAAATGTGGCGGCTGGTTCACTCGCATGAAATCCCCAAAGAGAGGTGGGTACCAATATGTGGATTGGAAAAACAATTATGTTCCACAACTTTTTCCACGCCAAATTTTCATTTCTCAATGTACAACCATCAGGAAAAAGTTTAAGGCAGCGTGGAAAACTGTAACATTTGTCAGTAAATTTAAATATTTTGTTTCAAAACAAAAAATTGAAAATTTATAAACAGAAATAAAGAATGGATAACGAATTTTTTGATACTGCTCTCGAGAGTTTACTTAATGAAAGTATTCAGTATTTCAGGTGAGTATCAAAAATTCACGTGGAAAAGTTTATTCTATTTTCATGTTTATTCTCCGCGTGTAATTTGGAACGTATTTATTTTTCATTTCACGCTAGCTGAGTACTAGGCTTGAAGTGGTTTTTTAAGACAGGTATTATTCAAGATGAAGAGCAGCCGGAAAATGATATCGTGGTCATAGACAACATACTTAAGTACAATGGTTAACAGACGCCGAAATTTTAAAAACGGTTTAAGAAAAATAAGAAGTTGAAGCCATATTATCGACTTTCGAAATTCTACAGGACATTGCAATTCTACGTTTATACTTCTTACCACTAAATAAATTTACAGTTGAGCTGAAAAACATGAAGACATTGTTCAAAACAAAACAATCAATCAAAATCAAATCACACATTTTTTCAAACCAATGTATGCAAATAACCATTATGAGCCTTTCGAGGTACATACCTACTATCGTATTTATTATTTTTTTTTTATCTTTTTCGAAGCTAAAAGTGACTTTTTTTAAGAATAATTTATTTCTGTTTCATAGTTTTAATTATGTATGTATTAGTGTGGGTCAAAAAAATCAAGTATCTTTTTTTTTTGATCCGACACATGAAAACTAGTTCAAATTTGAATCATTTTGTATCAATACATACTTATTAAATTATAAAATTTCATATGGTGAAATAGAATTTTTTTTTCTGCTGACATGTTAAATTATATATCTTAAATAAAAACCTTCTTTTCCTGAAATAGAACATGAACTATCTTAAAATTCAAAAATTAACTGGGTAAATTGGGAATATTTATTGAAAAACTACTAAATTCAGTAGGCATTGGATTTCTACTGCGAATATCTTTTGAATGGCTAGAGAAATCAATTAACTACAGAGATCTTTTTTGTAGAGCGTTCAATTTCCTATAGAAATAATTGAAACTTATTTGACAATAATTATTTTTTATTAAGTTACAAAATTCAAAACAAAAAAGTTATTTTCCTTAAAATACTTCAATCTTTGACATTGAATATTGAATATTGAACATTGAAAAAAGTATATAAGACCATTTTTGTAGAGCGTTCAATTTCCTATAAATATTGACTATGCGATTGGTTAAACGATCTATTGTTGATAAGATATGACCATTTTTATATGATACTAAATTGAAAATGGAAAAGTACTCGTATGATGAGCATAATCTTCCCGTCAATATTAAGAGCTATTATTTGCTAAGTACTTTCTAGAGGTACCTAGGAACTTGTTTTCATGTGTCGGATCCAAAAAAAAAGATACTTGATTTTTTGACCCACCCTCGTATGTATGTTTATTTTTGATGTGTAAACATCTTTCCCGGCGGTAGAGTGAATCGAAAACGTGTGTAAAACTTATACGTCCCGTGTAACCCGTTACGGTTACACGTTACGGTTACACGTTACGGTTACACGTTACGGTTACACATTACGGTTACACGTTCGGTGTAGCAATCTACCTTACCGACGAATGCATTTAACACCATGTTTACAATGTTAATATTGCGTACGACATCGTGTTTACATTGGAGACTTTGAGTACTGAAATTTCGATTTTATTACTTTCCATTGCTGGTTAGAACTTAATTCAATCCCTCAACATTTCTTATCACCTCTCGACCAATTAGCCTATTCTGCTACATTTGTTATTCTGCTATAGATTTTCTGTTATGAATCATAAAAGATTTCCACCTTAAAAGATCTTTTATGATTGGTATTCAGAGGTTCGAACTTTTATAAAAGTCTGTTAGGCTAGTCGCGCACAAGCAACTGTGATCGAAATCAAATAGTTTAATCACCAGTTGAAAGAGAACCGCGCACTGGCAACTCTTTACTCACGCTCACACTCTTTTTTCTTTTGCGCTTATGGAAAACAGCTCAACTATTACGAATTAATTTTAGGCAATCGTTTAGTTTGTGTCAAAACACAAACTTTTTAGTTGCTCGAATAGAGTTGCTTTAAGTGCGCGGTGTCCCATATAAGCCCATATGTTTCATTTTAGCAACTTAACAGTTGCGAAACTAAAAATTGAATGTGCGCGCCTGGTCTTATGCTACTTCGAAAACGAGATCTGTTATGAAACTGAACTAAATCTGTTATCGTAGTGAGCTGTGATTATGTAAAATATTTCATCTGACATAATTTAAATGGATGACGAACAAAAAAGTAAACTCTTAGGCTAGGCGCGC
Organism: Philhelius festivus; assembly: GCA_963931855.1. Lineage (NCBI taxonomy): Eukaryota > Metazoa > Arthropoda > Insecta > Diptera > Syrphidae > Philhelius > Philhelius festivus. The sequence goes on from OZ007556.1 coordinate 117,810,770, forward strand.
ACATTCAATTTTTAGTTTCGAAACTGCTTGGTTCGAGCAACTTAAAAGTTTGTGTTTTGACACAAACTTAACGATTGCGTGCACATTCAATTTTTAGTTGCACAACTATTTGGTTGCTTATAGAAAACAGATGAATTATTTAGTTGAATGTCCGCGCAGGTGCATATAATTATATGTTACACAGAAATTTACAAATCACCTGAAAAAGCAAGAATAGAATTCAATCTCCTTAAGCGACAATTCAATAAAGCTCTGATCTGGTTCTGGAGCATTAAAATTCAAATATTTTTTGGTCATTTTCACTTTTCATTTAAAATTTTACAACTCTACCATTTAACAGCTGATTTTGGCATGTATGTACTTCTACGTCGGCGTATTGGTGTGTAAATGCCCATACAAAAGCGAAGTACTTTGTCGATTAGGTTGATCGATGTGGCGTGTGTGAGGGGTATATATCTTAAGTCACAAGCTAGTACGATTGCATTGTATGTTTATTGGGTACGTTCGATAACAAAAATTCGGCACTCGGACGTACGTTGATGTTTACACATCTTAACCGTGAGTCCTGGCACTCACACTTTTTTTTTTAAATAAAACGTGTTCAAATATTTTTGTGTGTGTATTCTTTTTCAGTTTTTTCAAGGTTTTCGTAAGTTGAAAATGAAATGTTCATTGTAAATTTCTGGGATGAATATTTTAGTTTTTAGTTGACCGACTCGTGCAATTATACGGGTTTCGTTTAATTGAACAGGTTGGTCAATTAAGCGGGGTTTCGTTAATTGAACCACCCGGATAATTGACCGAAAAATCTGACAAAATGGTCAGTGCAATTAAGCGGGGAATACTGTAATCGTTATCATTACGAGTAACAAGAAACTTCTACGGGGTGCGGCAACATACAATTTAGGACTGGACTACAGTTACTTATTGTTATGTTCACGTACCTGGGAATGTTTATTAGAAACGGGTTGATGCTAACAGTCTGACAAGGTCATGTTGTTAATTATTCAGTCACTGCTGAGTAGCACATCCATTTTAAGGAAAAATGGAGAGGCAGTCAATTCCTGTCCGTGCAAGAAAAATCAGCCTTGCTCAAGCTTCAATTTTCTAATTTTGCGTTGGTAATTGGGCCTGCACCCATACAAGATCCAGATGATCCAGGAGTACAAATACCATAGCCAACGCCACGTGCTCCTTTTGTTCGAAGAGTCTGGGATTCGAAGCGTTATGAAGAGGACCCGAATTTCCTTCAAAAAAAAAAAAGAGGTGAATTTTTTTTGGATGAATGGTTGGTTATGCTTACAAACAAAATTTCTTTACAGGAGAGGACAAAAAATTACGTGCGTTTTTTCGTCCAAGTGACCTGTTGTTCCGTACTTCTTCGAAAATGACGTAGTATGGTCATCACCTTTGGAGGCGAGCGCTACAAATCAAGAGTATTCCATACATAACGACAAACATGGACCTTTCAACGAAGAAAACGCATCATCGGAGCTGACTCTGATAAATGTTTAGATACATTTCTCCTGAAATAGAGGCAAATATTATCACGGGAAACTCCAAAAAATCAGTAACAAGATTCTTAAAAAAACGTTCTTAAGAAGTAACCAAATCTTGCTGTTCTCCTGCTGACTATAATCTTCAACAACTGTCTGAACGATAGTTATTTCCTTGTAGCCTGCAAAATAAAACAAATAGAAGGATATCGGCCAATTTTGTTGCTCTGCTGTATGAGCTATCAAAATAAACACTACCCTTCATCCACTCATGGGACTTTATACTTTATACATCGAAAAAAGCTTTCGACAGCGCTTGGATATAAGGAAGTAACAGAACTGTCTTGTGTTTAACGTGGTCACCTGCCTATTATGGCTCAATTCCCCGGAAGGCCTATCTTCATCGGAGTCAGATCGGGTCCTGACTATTAACCCTGACATAGCCGAAGCCATCTCAGTCGCAAAGCTGTGACATATTGCAGGCATGTGCAAACCTCTTGCTTGGAAGCGAGGTCTATCTAACATCTCCTGAATTCAGGCACGCCTGGAAACTATGTGTCTCCGCAGTTGGAATAAACCACGCCACCACGATACTCCCACAAGGGGGCCTACCTCATAAATAGTATGAAGAATGATCGCACACACGCGACAGCTGCATCCTCACTATCCGAAGATAGAATAGGAGAGCCCGAAGACGTGACAGCTCACAAACCTCTGGGCACTATCTCCCGTGGTGCCAGAATATAGCTTCTGGTCGAGCTTCGCAACCTTGAGGTCACTTACAGATGAGTTCCTGCAAAACTCAGGGCCTGTCAGCCCCAGATGCACACACCCAGCTATTAGTCAAGGTAGAAACCAACAACTAAGAGTCTACATCCCTCTGGTGAGTTGTTACACACTCCTTAGCGGATTCCTACTTTAAGGACACCGTCCAGACTGTTCCTATCTAATTAGTTCAGTTATACTTACGTAACCTATCCACAGGTACCACGAGGATGTCGATAGTAACCGGAAGTGATAGAGTTGTGCATAGGTAGCAATACCGGCCCGCCGATAAATCAGTGGACGAGCCCATTAGAACTAGCACAAACCAGCATTACCACTTCAGCACCCATACACGTTAGTGCATGGTTTGCGCATCCGTAGCAATACCAGCAGAGTTTACAGAGTATCGGAATGCCTAAAACTATCAAGCACGCTATCACCCCCACTTGCATAAGGAAGTAACAGTCAAATCATGAACGAAGTACTCGGGAATCAACAGCCAACTGTTCTATGCACTTAGTCCATTCGCTTCTCAGGAGGCTTAGCTGCTTGTGTACAAACAACTTCTCCGACCCGTTCTGACCCACGCCTTTTTGGTTTGCTATATTACCTACGGCAATGAAGAAGATGAAGCATTTTGAAAGAAAGATGCTCCTTACATCGTAAACCACTGACAAAGAAATATGTACCAAATAAGAAACAGTACGAGGAAGCAAAATCAATGTCACTGGACCAATATTTGCTGCAGCTCTCCGAAAAATCACCAGAAACCTGGAACTCTATCTCAACTCAGAAGTTCAAAAAATCCTGCAGCATGAACTACAGGGTGTCCCTTAATTCGTTCAATTTTAGGGCGTGATTCTTGGGTATATTCTAGGAAAAAAATTGTTATAGATACATTAAGGGTATAACTCCAGTTGTTATATCATATATCGGGGATTTAAGACAAGGCTTACTTTGGTGTACCAAAAATAGAAACTTCATTTCGACCTTTATTCTTATAAGAAATACCAGCCTCTGTAATTGCGTTTTAACAAATATGATATCCTATCTCGGTCTTGAGATATCCAGTTTCTAGTATGTTCAATTTTTCCTGCCCATGCTAATTTTTTTTTGATTTGGGCTCAATTTTATCCAGAGATTGCGTAATAAACATAACGTTTAACTATTTTTTTAAAGAACGTGACAATTATTAAAATAAAGCTCAATGACAAATTTGCGGAGAACTCATAGATTTTTATGATACTTGGGGAAAATCTGAAACATATAAAATTAAAAAATAAGGGTTTTTGCAATTTTTTTTTTTAAATAGCGCGGTTTTAAAATGTGTTCGTTTATTTAAGTACCTGTCAATTTACTTAACAAAAACGGTATAAAAGATTAGAAAACGAAATTAATTCATCAGTTAAATTTTTAACACCAAAACAGCAGTTGATTAGAAACGCTGTTTGAAATGTATACATTTACAAACCAAGAATACGCAGACATTATTTTCGTTTATAGGCTGTGCAATGGAACTTAAACTAGAGCGTGACAAAGATACCAGGAACTTTTTCCAAATCGACGACTTCCTGGCTTACGAGTATTTAGAAATACTTGTCAAAAGCTTCAAGAAACGGGTGCAGTTTCAAATACCCGACCTATCGCGGGTAGACGTAAGCTGAATTCTAAAAACTATCTGAAGTTTTTACGGAATGATTTACCAGAACTTTTGGAGGACATTCCACATATGCAACTAGTTTCATCATATTTCCAAAAGGATGGCGCTGCAGTCCACTATGGTCGAGATGTTAAGAATTAGTTAGATGAAGGCTATGATAAGAAGTTGGATAGGAAGAAATAGACCACTGACCTCCACGATCTCCTGACCTTACAGTATTCGATTTCTTTGTATGATGAAGAATGAAAGAACTTGTTTATTCAACTAAAATTGTATTATCGAAATGTCATAAAAAGTGAAGCAGCAGCTTTCATCAATAAATTTTCTCAGTGAAATCTAAAAACGGGCTCTAGCATGCATATAAAACCTGGAAGGACAATTTGAACTTAAGTAATAACTGATTAAGTACACGCATAAAATAACAAGATATCTAAACCCACACAAATCATTTTTATTCATAGAGCCTTTGGAGCTTAAAGTAAAAATTCAGTTTTCTAAAATTTTACATGTCTCAGGTTTCCCAAGTATCATACAATCTATGGGTTTTTCCGCAAAGTTGTCATGCAGTTTTATTTTTATTATTTTTAGGTTCATTCAAAACAAATAGTAAAATGGTATGTTTATTTCGCATTTTCTGGGCAAAATTAAAGCCAAAGTCTAAAAATTTGCATGGGCACGAAAAACCGAAAATGCTAGAAACTGGATATATCAAGACCGAGATAATATATCAAATTTTCTTGGACGCAATTACAAAGGCTGGTATTTCTAAAAATAAAGGCCTTAATAAAGTTTCTATCATTAGTACTAACGGCGAAATTAAAGTTAACATGGGTCTCAAGGTAAACCAAAATAGGCTTTTTCTTAGATCCCCGATATATAATATAAAAATTAGAGATAGGCCCTTACTAAAGAACGGTTTTTTTCTTAGAATATACCCAAGAACCACGCCCTAAGATATTATGCACGAATTAAGGGACACCCAGTATAAATCGTTAAAATTAGTCGAAACGGACAAAATTTAGTCAAAATTCTAGGTGCCATTTTCGGGAAAAAATATGACTTTCTTAAACAATTTTTAAAATTTGTATGGTGGATGGATACTGTTTTTCTTTGATAAAATAAAAAAATGCACGACTTTGGAATTCAGAAAATTATTATAAATAAATATAAAACATGAATTTAATGAGAGAAAAATATTCAAATGCATAAAATTGCCGCCTGATTTCTAGAATAGTATGAATTTATGCAAATAAAGTTTAAAAATCGTTTTATTATCAATTCAATTTTTTTTTATGAAATTTCTTTAAAATTTTTCAAGAAAAAAATTTTAAATTCCATTTTTAAGTACGAGTATTAAGTAATATGGATGTTAGGAAATTATTTGAAAAAATAATCGTTCTCATGTTTTGAAGATATCGATTTTGCAAAAAAAAAATAGATTTTTTTTATAAACACAAAAAAATATTATTAAATACGAGTATTATTAAAAAAAATTTGGTCTCAAAGTTCATATTCTATTCAGAGTTCTAATACGTAAACAGTCAAATTATTTTGCATTGTAAAAAAAAATATTAATAAGGAGTTGTATCGATTCTGAAACCATCATCAATGCAAGGAACAATGGTCAGCTAAAAAAAAAAACAACGAAATGATAACAAAAAAGTATAAAAATGTATAGCATCGAAAACAAGATTTTGCTTTGCATATTCGTCACGAACATCAATCATCATAAAAGAAATAGTTCATGGCGATGAGATTTCCAGTTAAAATCCATTTTAATAAAATAAAAACCAACAGTTAGGTTAGGTTAGGTTGTTGGGCTGACAATTGATGTTGCTATTGTCACACTTAGATCAATGTAGATCCATTGTGTTACCCGTGAGTGTTATCACTCTTTCCTGATAAAACCTATGTATTCTATTAATCAGTCAAGCCATTTTGAGGCATTGACGAAGTTCAATTTGTGTATTCCTGAAATATTAGAAATATCTTCTAGATTATCAAAGAAGTAGCTACCAATCCATTTCCTTCTCTGGTGGCCTAGTGACGGGCAATGACAGAGAAAGTGTGATGTGTCTTCATGTACCTCCTTCATCACCACATCCTCTGCATAGGTCATCTGTACTTAGTTTCATTTTAAATTTATGGTATTTCAATAAATTATGTCCGGTGATTATGCTCGTAAGAGAGCGAAGGGACTTCTTACTAAGTTGTATAATTTTGTCAGTTCTCTGCTTGTTAAAGCAGGGCCATATTTTCCTAGTAGTATCACAGGTGTCAAGTAGACTCCACCTTTCATTGGATTTCCTTAGGATTATGTCTGAAATTTTCTGTTTAATGTTACAGAGTGGGATGCTTACCATCTCTGCTTGACTAGCGTCGAGCGCTGATCCAACTTCCCAACTCATCGGCATTTTCATTACCTGGTAAGTCGCTGTGTCCCGGTACCCAGCAGAGTCTAATATTGTGCTGCGTGCCAAGAACCTTAAGCTCTTCGCGGCAGCAGGAGACAAGCTTCGATTTTATCACAGTGGCAGAAATCGCTTTTATTGCCGCTTGGCTGTCAATGTAAAAGGTGATATGATATCAGCCCGTGGTATCGCCATCATTGATACCTGTCTAGCAGCTGTTGTCACTGCCAGGACCTCCGCTTGGAAGACACTGCTATAATCTGGGAGCCTAAGTGAGCTGTTTAGCTCAAGAGGTTCTGATGAAAAGCCTGCACCAACACCTGTGTCCATTTTGGAGCCATCAGTATAGATTGCTATTTCTGATTCATTGGTGTAGGGTTGGTTGTTCAGCCATTCTTCTCTGCTTGGAAAGGCAGTTTGGAATGGTTTATAAAAGTCAAGCTCGGGTGTTGTATAATCTGTAATGATGCTATCACCCAAGTATTTCTGAAGAATTTGCGCTATTTTTCCAGGTATTAGTCTGGCTTAGCCTTAAGGCGCTATATGCTGCGGATTCTTGTACGAAAAGGTCTAGGGGTATCAGGTTGAGTATCGCCTCCAACCCTGCAGTTGGTGTGGATCTCATGGCACCCGTAATCCCAATGCACGCGAGTCTCTGTACTTTTGCCAGAGTTTTGAGGTTCGTGCTTTTTTCCGTTGCATTCCACCATACCAAATTACCATAGGTTAGTATTGGTCTGATTATCGCCAAATACATCCACCTGATAATTTTTGGACTAGGTCCCCAGGATTTCCCAAAGATTCTGTTACAGGAGTAGAATGCAATCATTCCTTTTTTCGCTCTTTCCTTAGTGTTAAGACTCCAGTTTAATTTCCTATCTAGAATCACACCAAGATACTTTGCATGATCTGAAATCTTCAGCGGGGTGCCTTCAATTGAAGGTATTCTGAAGTTTGGTATTTTCCTTTTATTTGTGAAGAGGACTAATTCTGTTTTTGACGGGTTAACCATCAGGCCGCACTTTCTAGTCCATATATTAACCTTAGAAAGGGCGTATTCAATCTGTTCACTGATAGTGGGTAAGAATTTACCTGTAGCTAATAACGCAAGATCGTCAGCGTAGGCTACTACCTTTACACCACAGTGTTTTAAATTAATGAGAATTGTGTTCATAACCAGCACCCAAAGGAGTGGTGAGAGAATTCCCCCCTGTGGGGAAAAAAAACCAACAGTAAAGAAAAGATAACGTTTTTATTGCAAAACTTGTTTCTATTGAATCACGGTAATGTTTCTCAATTAAAAGGATATTAGAGTTTTTACTACATAGATATTAATTCCGTTGATTTGAAATTAAAGTTGATTAAGAATTAAATAAAGTCAACATCGGAAAATATTTAGATTTGTCTTAAACACCTTCTTTGTTTCGTAAAACATCGACTTAATTGTGTAAGATCAAAATAAATTTAAATTTGTTCCAAATGCAACAAACCATTCACAATAGCTAGAGAGATTTCAATTTCAAAGGGTCGTGATTTTCCAATCACAACTAAACCTGCGACTGTGATTTACAATTCACTGTGCGTTTAACATGTGATTGTGATTCATGGATTTAAATTTTAAAGCACTACACTGAAGTAAATTAATTTTTGTTTGTAAAAAAAAAAAAAAAAAAAATTAAAATATACTTGAATTTTTCTTTTAATCCTACGTAGTCTTTTTCCCCTTTTAATACTAATGGAACACATAGGGCATAGGGCTGCAATTAGAGTAAGTTTAATTCCTTACATCAATTGAAGAGCTTAGAATTTTAGCGATGTCTTCTTTCGCTTAAATTAATGTTTTGAACCTGTTTGGAATGAAGTTTTGTTTAAATATTAGTAAAAATATCAGAAAATATAATGATTTTAAATTTTACTTATTTGGGTTTTGAGTTGCAATTTAAAAACAGCTGCATTTTCACCTTTTTAGCGCTAAGCCGACTTCGCCTCTATGAAATAATTTGGCCAGTCCTATAAAATAGCCTCTCGCAAGGAACAGACTGAGCTGTCGTGCTAAGTTTTTCCTGGGCAACAATGGCAAGCAGTGGAAAACATGTAGCTATTTTCCTGCTACCACTTAAGAGGATCTTCTGTTCTGCATAGTCTATCCAAATTAACAAACCCCTGCACTTCGGCAATAGCCTTGATCCTTGATGTTCCCACCGGTTGATATTCAGCGGCTTTTTTATCAAATTCCGCCCAAACATCATCACCGTCTTTGCAATTCATAACGGTTGAGCTCGTCGTAGGCGCTTGTGCCGATAATGAGAGATCTGAGGTATGTTGTTGTTGGGCTGAAAACTTTTCCCGCAACTATGCCTACTAACGATGTATTTAATTTTTTAATTAAACATTCCACACAGTTAATGTATTGCTTTTTTGAAAAGCCCTTATAAACACTTTCGACATCATTTGTTAGGGAATGACAAGTGTTAAATATTTTTCGCCAGATATTATTTTAGTAACTTTTTCCATTGGCCTTAAAATTTGACAAAGCTATCGCATGGTGGGTAATCACGACCTCGTCAACTGATAAATAAAACGAAGTTGACTTATCAGTTAGAGCCATAGTAGATTTAACAGCTTCCTCCAGCAAAAAAATCAACATAATAATACTTGGGGTTCCAACGTGTCGAGACGTCTTGCAACAACTTCAACGGATTTGAAATCCCTTGGCTTAGTTGGTACGCCTGAAGTTTTGCCGTTGCATTTGAACTTCTTTTGAAGTGTCCTACAATGTTTTTGACCTTGTTCACTAGCCTCTATATCTATATCCTTTAACCCATCATTTACCACAAGCTTAATTGTGTGGGCAAAACACCCAAAATGTTTTCACTTCAGGATGTTGATGACAGCAGACTTTATGTTACTCGCATTATCAGAAACTACTAGGAGAAGCCTTACGTTGGACGTCCCAGTCATTTAATACTCTTTGAAGTTTAATTGCAAGATTTTGGGCTGTGTGATTAGTTAGCCAGTCAGCACAATCCAAAAGTAGCGAAATTAATTCAAATTTCGAGTTCAGAAAATGAACCGTGACTGTCATGTACCTCTCGATGTTCAAGATGTCCAGCAATCCGTAGTTACGCAAACTTTTTGGCTGATTTTAATACCTCCCGAGTTTCAGTGATACACTGTTCGTAACGCCGCACAGTGGGTCCCCTTCATACTAAGCAGTGCTCAAAATTCAAAATCTTGTTTCAAATGCTAAGAACTGTTATAAATAGATGTTAACTGCTGTTGAAAATGAAAATATTATTAATAATGAATATAGTTCTGACCAAAGTAAACATTTTCAAGGTTATTGATTGATTTACTTTAAGAAAACAATTGTTCTTCGAGTAACATATTTATGACTTCAGGATAAAATATTTTTCGGTGAATGACTGTCGTTGTGCGCGATGTTATCAAGGGATTGGCAGAGATAAACAACCTATTTATAACATCTCACATGTTATCCTTTTTTTTTGTGATGTCTTCCCGCTGAATTGTTGCCGATATATGAAAATCTCTATTTCGCACCTCCTGGTCTTGTTCGGATAACTGGCTAATTGGAAGTAGGGCATGAGTCATTATTTCACTTTCATTGATAAGGATTTCGTGCAGACTTGTGGTCATGGGATACCAAGGACAGAGCTTCACGTAAAGTCGAGCTGTTTCTGGGAAAAAACACCTAAATTCTTCCGCATGTATCTGAAAACCGATCTTATATTAAGCAAAAATTAACAAAAAAATCGATATGACTCACTAAAAAGCTTATATTTTAAGTTCTATCAGTCGGATGGTCAATATTCAGGTATGTTAGCTTAGGTTTAATTACAGAGCATCAAATTGCATATTTAAATTTTATATTTATATAAGTGGTTACATTCCTGGAACAAAGATAGGAAAATAGATAGTTTTGAACTTCACCCTTACCCCCTGCTCAAGGCTGAGAAAAAAACCAGCAGGAGTTTTCGGATTTGATATCATGATAAACCTACCTATAAGCCCACATACTCATATTTAAGCTAAACATCCACTACCAACATTTTTTGTCGGCCTTTGTATTATCTATTTATTCAACCGCGAACTCAAACAGTGATATTTCAAACTGGCGCACCTAACTTTTACTTCTGTCTTCGGATTTTTAATAACAAATATTTCTTCTTTCATGCTGTATACTTAGATTTAAAAGTTCTCTGCGCCAGTTAAAAAAAAATCATTTTAAAAATTTCATTGCCCGTGAGTAAAGCCGTCATCCATTTATGTATTTTATATACTAAGTAACACCTTTAAATCGAAAATAAAAATGTATTTGCAATCTACATGCCTTCTTGAACAAACAACATATTTTTAATTTTTTTTGTTTAACGGAATTAACTTTTAAAAATAAAATAAAACTACACAAAATTAAAACTTGCTCATGTCTAATAAAAACTAATGACAAAGAGTCAACTTGAATGTACCGTAACTTGGCCATTAGACAGAGAGGGAAGATAATACTTACAAATGACATGTGCTATAATATGTATATTAATTATGCATTTTTATTTTTTTTTTAAGGCAAAAATTAAAAATTGTATTTTGAGCACTGATGTGTATGGAGAGGACCCACTGTGCGCCGCACCTCCATTAGCAATATTTATTTCTGACATTATGTCAGACACTATATCTGAAGTTTATATTTATTTAACACCGTGGGCAAATTATGTCTTGATTATTCATTCTTCGCCATGATCTCACCAAGTAAATCACGTCGTTTGAATTTAGCGATAAACGCATTGGAAAAGCTTGAAGAGGCAAAACGGGAAGAATACAAAAGGAAGCACAGGTTTTGGGTCAATCCATTTTTGAGCAAAAGAGATTTGCACGACCTTGAAGAACATTTGCTCCAAGACATAATTGAGTAGTCCCACAAGCATGGAAGGTCTCTGAATGCCCTAATTTATTTAAAAATATTAATCAAAATACTTACTATATATATGTATATACTATATAATTCTTTTGATGTTAATTTTGGTCTGCAAACAACCAAACAACATTGTATGTACTTCAACAGACAGTAAATGGTAGAAAAATAAGTGTCAAATTACATCTTGGCTTAATTTCTATACGAAGTGAAAACATAACATGAGTTTGTCGATGAAATGAAGGAATGTTACGTGAAAATGTGGGAATTTGTGTCAAGACTCGACGTCTTGTGAGAAATTTATGTCTAGTGAAGTTGGGGTGTCGCGAAACGTCAAAATTTATATCTGCATTTATTTCTTCTACGAAGACAAGAAATAAATACACAAAATTATGTCTAAAAATAACAAAAATCTAGACATAAGGGGGCTCCACAAGAAATATTGGCTACATGACACATTTCTTGCAATCATTTATTTCAAGTGGAGGCTCAGTGTAACGTGCAGGTATCAGTGTTCTTGAAACCATGTGTCTGCTCGATAGCTTATATGTCGGATTTAAGGCTGTAACAAACTTCCTAAATGTAGTTTCTTCAACAATACGGAATGGTTGGAAAGTTTCCGTAAAAAGTCGAATCAATTTGTCGTTGATATTTTGCTTGCATTTAGGGGTTACACACCTTGGTATAAAACCGACATAAATGTGTCTTACGTGGCCGACCAAGAGGTGCAGAACGTACAGGTAGGAAAACATTTTCAGCGGGTGAAGTTGCCACTAAGACTGTTGACGTTCTTGAACATGTCACAGCCATTTCTATATCCTCGTTTGTTATTTCGATATTTTGCATTGCAGTAATGGTAATGGTGGGGGATACTCTCCGTGTGTCTTGTAAAAATTGTTTTTTTTTAAGTTAAACATTATTGAACAAATAATTACCCGGCAGTAAAAAAAACTCGTAATAAAACAAAATTGTATTTTAATATATATTTTTTTTAATTTGACAAATTGAGGCATTTTTTAAGTAACATACATTTTCCCCAAACTTGTCATTGAGTTTTATTTTTATTATTGTTATGTTCATTCAAAATAAAATATTAAAACGTAATGTTTATTACGTATTTTATAGAGAAAATTGAGCCCAAGCCAAAAAAATAGCATGGGCAGGAAAAACGCAACATATGCAAGGAACTGGATATCTCAAGACTGAGGTAGGATATCAAATTTATTTAGACGCAATTACAAAGGCTGGTATTTCTTCTAAAAATAAAGGCCTAAATGAAGTTCCTATTGTTAGTACGTACAGCACAATTACCGTTGAGATGGGTCAGGGTGCACCAAAATAGGCCTTTTCATAAATTGGAGATAGGCCCTTACTGTGAAAGGGTTTTTTTTCTTAGAATATAACCAAGAAGATACCCTTCAAATAAAATTTATTGAAATTTTTACTTGCGACTTATAGGTACTATAAGGCAAGTTATGCATTCGTAAAAAAAATCGAACTCAAGATTTTGATCAAAGTTGACATTACGATGATAGCGAAGACTAAAAATGTGGGTCTCGCAATTCTGTCTGTCTGTCGGTTCGACTACAGCCTAAACGACTCGGCCGATTTTCTTTAAACTTGGTAGATATCACTTTTATTTTTTTCCCCCACACGTTTTTTTCTTTTTTTTAAGACCAAAAATAACGGTACCTGCCATACGAATTTTTTTCGAAAGATACAAACAAATTTCGTTTAGTTAAAGGTAGGTAATGGTTGAAAAAATTTTTCCGAAAAATGGTTATTGAGGGTACCCCCCAAGGAACCATTTTTTTTGTTTTTGATTTTCTCGAAAACGGTAGTACCGATTTTGATAATTTTTTTTTTGCTAAGGCTCCTCAAAAACATAAATAGAATTGTTTAATCAAATTTTTAAAACAACTTGTTTGGATTTAAAAAAAAATCAAAATTTTTTTTTCAAAACTCAATATTTCGAAAACCTTAGGCTAGATTTTTTTTAAACTTGATAAATAAAAGTTTTTCAATATAATCTACAAGATGTATAAAAAAAAATTTTATTAACCTAAAAACAAAGGTAGCCACCATACAAATGTTAAAAAATGGTTTTCAAAAATTGTATCTTTCTCGAAAACGGTGCCTAGAATTTTGATAAAAATTTCTTGCTTTCAATTACAGCTTTCATATTACAGCTTGTACCTACCATAGAACCATTTTTTTAAATTTTGAATTACTCATTACCCACACAACGGATTTTAATGAAATTTCTTGCAGATATGCTTCTAAAAAGTTTTAAAACTATTGCATTTCAAAACTTGAAAAAAAAATATTTTTGGAATTTTTGAAAAAAAAATTTTTTTTTGGAAAATTCGATATCTCAAAAACGGCTCAATATTTTTTTTGGAAATTATTTTCTTAAAAATCTTTTAAAAATTTTGTATAAAAATAAAATAAAAGCTTTTTTTTTTAAGAAACCACTACAACGACTTATAATTTTTGGTCTTGCATAAATTCATATTTGCATAGCATTCTGTTTTTGTCTCTTACTACTAAAAGAATATAAAAAAATTAATTTTATCCTTATGAACAGTTTTCTCTAATAACATTCCTATTTAAAATTCCTAGTCTATTACATAGGAGCAAGTTCGTGCGACCCAGTCGTGCATTTTATTTTATTTAAATTGTGGAACAGTTTTCGAGAAAAAAAGAATATAAAATTTCTAGCGAAATTCGTATGACAGGTACTATTATTTTAGGCCTTAAGAAAAACGTGTGTAGGAAGAATTTAAAAATGCTATCAACCAAGCTTAAAAAAATTCGGGTGAGTCTTCTCCATCATCGTAATGTTAATTCTCGTCAAAATCTTAATTGGGTTCGATTTTTTTAACGAGTGCATAACTTGACATATATTATCTATGTGTCGCAGTTAAAGATATACTGCTAAATCGTTGTATTTAAGTCAAATGGTAGATCACATTTTTTTTAAATATACAAGTCCCAGTATTTAAGTATAACGGTTAATCACACTAATTAAGCCTATTCGTAAATCAAAGTATTTCAGTATATGTACATATAGGTATACAGACTAATGTCTGATATTTGTTAATTTTCTTGGGAACTGAAATAATCTTTTTCTGTTTGTGAATGGTTCTCGTATGCCATTGTGTAGAGACAAGAAAGTGCCAGTTATATGAAATCAAACAAAAGTAATGATAAATTTACCATAGACCTCGAAAAACTGGCCAAACCATCCGACAATTGATCAGTGTCAATTCCACCACACAAGTTTGGATGTGTGTTGTAGGTTTGAATTAGTACCTGTCTACCTTAAAAGACAGTTATTTTTCTAGTCTTTTCTTCTGTAAATCCTGATTCCTTGGTCTGGCTTTAGCTTTGGGAAGATCGTGATGCTATTCCCCTTCCAACAAATATGGCTTAGCTCAACCAACAGCTCATCTCAAACAACAGATCAGTTCAGTCAACAGCTCAACCAACAGATCAGCTCAGTCAATAGCTCAGCTCACCTAGCTCAGGGGATTTGATCTAGCTCACAAGTAAGCCGAGCTGTGAGCTAAGTTCAAATTTGAGCTTTTGGCATTCCTGTTTTTTTATAAGGCCAGTACTGACAATCTTCGCTGGTCAGAGAATAGGCATAAAATGTGTGAGTTATTCTATGAGTTCTAGCAGAATATAAGAGCTACAACGTACAGATTAAACAGAATGAATGCTGTTAGGGTTTGCAGATTTGAGCAAAAATTTAAAAACTAAGAAATATATGACACCAAAAATTATCATTTTCCTTAAAAAAAAAGTTTCTGAAAATCCTTCACAGTCAATAAATTTGCTACTCGTATAATAACAGCTCCTAAAACGTAACAGTGTACTTTAATACAATTTTCTAAATAATCATATTATCCTGCAGCCAAATGGATACAGCTTTAATTAAATATATTGCAATTCAAATCAGAGTGCATTCCTCTTCAACAATTGAGTTATTTCGAAGATAATTCCATTCAACTGTAAATATCTCCGACTCAATGTCATCCCAATCAATTTCAAGATTCACACTCTTCAATATTCTGATGAGCAAATAATAATCACATGTCATTCATAAATATGAATCCAATACAAACACAATTTCGTATGCTTGTTGGTTATTTGAATATAAGAAATGTTCAGTATTCTGTGGCCATGGAAATGCATGCAATTGCATTATGTCATGCAAAATTACCCATAGTCCCTGTTTAGATTGTGACTTGTCAATACGCCCTGACGAAGGGTTTGTGGGTGTTAAGATTGGTGAAAGGAACTCTTGTGCAAAATGCAGGCTCGATTTGTCTATTGTTTGGATAGAAATTCAATACTCATCGAAGAGAAATACCGAAACGCTATTTGGCGATTGATAATTTCTAAATTCCATACTTCATTTATCACACTTTTTCTTTCATATTTCATTCATATCTTTGGAATGCTGACGGGATTGATGATGACAGCAAAAGAAATGCAGTATTGGGAACGCCCTGGGCCATAGTCGTCTATAGCTGACATTATAATCAGAGTGTTTCAATTTCCCTTAGCCCTGATTATCTCAGAACTCTGGAAGTCGTTTGATAAGGGTTGAAAACCAGTCAGTTATAATATCCACAAAAATAATCTTTAACTTGTACTTTTCTCTTTTTATAGGAAAAATACTTCAATAAACTTTATTTAAGTTTGAGATCTTGTGTTTTAATTATCATGGACATCTTATCTCATTTGTAAATATGAGAATGAAGTCCTTAAGATACTTTTTCTTTTCTATTATTTATGATGTTGAAATTTCAAGGAAACATACAAATAACTTTGTGCTGATGTTTGCAAACTTTCTCTTCTACGAGTATATATTAAAAGTTGATTTCTGAGTTGAGTTTTCTTTTTAGCTATAGCATCTGTTTAATAAGTACGAGTATCCTGAACTTAGCTATAAGAATAAATCAAGAAGAATAGATACATACATAAAAGAGTATATTCTTTGTTTTTCGATTTAATTTGCTGCAAAATAAAATCCACAAAATTGCACTTGTTTTACTCTGGATTTATGACAGTCAAAATAGGGTGACCATACCTGACAAAAATATTCCAGAATGGGTCGAACAAATGATATGAAGGGTTGTTTGATATCGAAAGGATCGAAAAACTGTCTTGACTCCCTTCTAATCCAACCTAAAATTGGATTGCCCTTACGTGCTATGACGTTGATGTATTATATGAATTCAAGGTTACGATCAAATAATACAGAAAGAACATTTATACCACTTACACGTGACAAGAGTAAACCATTAAGTAAATAGTTAAATAAATAGATAAATAGTCTCTGGTAAAACCTATAGTTTTACCTTTATCGATGTTGAGAAACAAACAATTACGAACACACCAGTCAAAAAAAAAGGATTAAGGTTATACTGCTACTCTTCAAAAATCTCTAGTATTCGAAATATGTTTGTATATCGTCCGCATAAATCAGGCAGTTTGTGTGATTTCACATAAACGGTCGGTCGTTAAAAAATAAAATAAAAAGGACTAGACCCAAATGGCTACCATGTGGTATTCCAGAATGAACTTTAAAGTTATTCAATAATCAAATAAATAAAATTGAAGCTACCTTTCAAAAAAGTAACTAAATCCTAGTTTTCTTAATTTGAATAGCAAAACTCTATAGGAGAGTTTGTTTAACACTTTACTGAAGATTGTAAGGCCGCAATCTATTTGGCTTTTGTTAGAAATTGATTCAAGGCACTTTACAGCCAATTCCAGTAAAAAAATTACTGTTACACTGTTACGGTTTGAAGTCTGAATAACTTTTTAAGAATTTTTAACTTGTCACTATGTTTCCTCGATAGTGACGTTCATGCCAGCCTAAAGAAAAGTCTTGGTTTCATAAAAGCTGTAAAGGAGCTTCAGGTTGAGAGAACCCAACTGAGGAAAATCAGCCGTGGCGCGATGGATGTGTGCTCGCCTGTGAACCTCATGATCACAGGTTCGATCCTTGCCGTCGTCTATGTCGTTTTAATTCCATTAAAAACCTTCTAAAATTGTCATCAATGGGTTGCTGGTTTACTCATTACATGTTGTTCAGGCATAACACTAACAACATGTAATTGAGTTAAACTAGTATGCCCAACAAGGATGAACACGAATAAAATAATGTGAATTATAAGCGACATAGAAATAAGACACGGCATTCTCCGCTTTAGTTCAGCCGCCATCCCTGGAGATAAAATATCTGAGACAACAACCTTCAGTCTCAAAACATCGTGCCACACATCTTTCCTATCCTTCTTTCTCTTCCTTAACTTCACGCCCGCGCTGTGTTAAAACATTTAAAGGGTAATCATAATCCCTTGAGCGCGTGTAGATTATAAAAAAAAAACAAGTCAAGAACTAATGTTATAGAAAGAACCAAATTCTTACTTGACCAGAAACTAAGGCAAAAAATCCCGCAATGTCCCAAAGGCAGTCATTTATCAAGAATGTACAAAATTCAACTTCATCCTCGATTCAAACGCTTATCTACAATGTCAAAACGATATCTAGCTCTTTAGACAAGACAAACGTACTTGCAGCTAATTTTGCTGGCTAGATCTACATTGCCTGAAAGAAACATTTCCCCTCTGCCCTCTTGTACTTGAAAACATAAATCATTCAATGGGACAGATATATTTCCCCACTCGTTTAGTTGCGAGGGCCTTCGAAATCTTCGATATAAACAAACCCGTTGGTCTTGATGGTATAACCCCATTCTTCTGAAGGGATGTTCTTCGTCGCTGGCAAAACCATTGCGTAAGCAATGAAACTTCTAATCTACTTTATTGTTTTTTCGACGACTCTACTCTCAGCTTCTCAAACTCTCTCTCATATTCACTCCATCTCCTTTACAGCTTTGTTAAATGGGGTATGAAAAACCGTGTGGAGTTTAATGCTTCGAAAACTCTATACTGTCTATTGTCGTTGAAGCAAAATCTACCACATATGTCATTGTCCTTGAATGGTACTTGCATCGAAGAAACCGAAAAGCTCTTAGTACTCGGTATGTGTGCAAACGACGATCTTCGTTGGAATGACCATATTGTCGAGACCGCCAAAAATACTGCTAAATTGTTAGGATTTCTAACGGGTGATTTTTTTTAGGTTAGGATTTTCATGCATTAGTATTTGACAGATCACGCGGGATTTCAGACATGGTGTCAAAGAGAAAGATGCTCAGTATGCTTTGACATTTCATCATGAATAGACTTACGAGCAACGCTTGCAAATCATTGAATTTTATTACCAAAATCAGTGTTCAGTTCGAAATGTGTTTCGCGCTTTACGTCCGATTTATGGTCTACATAATCGACCAAGTGAGCAAACAATTAATGCGATTGTGACCAAGTTTCGCACTCAGTTTACTTTATTGGACATTAAACCAACCACACGAATGCGTACAGTGCGTACAGAAGAGAATATTGCGTCTGTTTCTGAGAGTGTTGCTGAAGACCGTGAAATGTCGATTCGTCGCCGTTCGCAGCAATTGGGTTTGTGTTATTCGACCACATGGAAGATTTTACGCAAAGATCTTGGTGTAAAACCGTATAAAATACAGCTCGTGCAAGAACTGAAGCCGAACGATCTGCCACAACGTCGAATTTTCAGTGAATGGGCCCTAGAAAAGTTGGCAGAAAATCCGCTTTTTTATCGACAAATTTTGTTCAGCGATGAGGCTCATTTCTGGTTGAATGGACCGGTAAGTTGGCCACCAAGATCATGCGATTTGACGCCTTTAGACTATTTTTGTGGGGCTACGTCAAGTCTAAAGTCTACACAAATAAGCCAGCAACTATTCCAGCTTTGGAAGACAACATTTCCGAAGAAATTCGGGCTATTCCGGCCGAAATGCTCGAAAAAGTTACCCAAAATTGGACTTTCCGAATGGACCACCTAAGACGCAGCCGCGGTCAACATTTAAATGAAATTATCTTCAAAAAGTAAATGTCATGGACCAATCTAACGTTTCAAATAAAGAATCGATGAGATTTTGCAAATTTTATGGGTTTTTTTTTTAAAAAAAGTTCTCAAGCTCTTAAAAAATCACCCGTTATATCGATGCAGGAAATTTTTTACTACAATTTTTAAGGCGTTTATACGTCTGAAACTCGAGTATAACTCACATCTTTGGGTAGGTGCAGAACAAACTTCCATCCACTTATTGGATTGAATTTAGAACAGAGTGATCGGAAAGAGCGATATCATGGGATTCTTTCCCATCTCTTGAACACCGTCGAAATGTTTCATGTACTTCCTTGTTTTATCGCTTCTTTCACAAGCAATGCTCACTCGAAGTAGCCAGTTGCATTTCTCCCCTCAATCAGGTCACCCTTGATACCCATTTCGCTAGGAATGCTCATCAATTCACCCTCGAGCCTAATTTTGGTCGTACCGTCAAATATAGAGATTCGTTTTTTATTCGTACAACACGATTATGGAATAATTTACCTGGCACGGTTTTCCATTGTCATTTCAATTTGCAAACATTCAAGACCATTGTTCATCGACGCCTCATCCTTTCTCTCCTCCCCTAATTTCCCCGTCGCCTGTGCTGTGTTTAACATTATAAGGGTCTCTTAATAAACATTTAAGCACGTGTGAATTATAAGAAAAACAAAAAATACACAAGAGGACATTGATAATTTAAAAATAACGGACAAAGGTAACGACAAGTGATTTAAACAATTTTTTAAAATAGTAGAAGTTCTAGGGGTGGGTTAGATATAAACTTTGCAATGTTTTCAGTATAAAGTTATTGTCAGTCAAGTAAGAAAAAGATTTCATGAGCCCAAAGGTTTGGACATTCTTTTCAAAATAATCACAGTTCAAAATATTAAAGTTTAAGGTATCACAGTTGAAGGCACTTTGAAAAAGTCAGTTGTGTTACAACCCGAGGGTCATGACATGACTACAAATGTCATTTGACTTGAGAACATACATGTAAGGACAAGACATTCTCTTAAACTTGATGAATATCCTAAAATATTTTGGATTCAATTTAAGATCTCTTTGCACCTTCTGCAGATAATTTAGATATTCGTACTTTAAACTTGAAGTGCAACTAAAAGTGTTTCTCGCTTCACAATAATTTTCAAAATTAGCTTCGCTCTGAGATAGCTTGAATATAGACCGTTCTATTTTTAAGGATTTTTAATTGACTATGGTACCAATCCGGAACAAAAGATCTTGGTTTAATTACACTAGTTTACAAATTTTCGGTTTTTGGCGAGTACCTCAACAAAAAGGTATTTTCTAGACTAATTTTGGCTCTCTTAACACGAAAATGGCAATCATTTATTTTTCCAAAGAAGCGTTTTCGAGATATGACCAAAAAACGTGTTTTTCTGCTCCTTTTCCATGTATAAGCCTAATTCTCAAAAACTGTCGAACTAATTAACATATACTTTATAGTTTTGAATAGATATTTTATTTGTCTTTCCAACAGTATACGACTTGTGTAAATCGGCCCAACAATCATCAAGAAAAAGCCGTTCAAAATTTCAAAAAACACAATTTTTCGCCGTTTTTTGAAAATCGCTTGTTTTAAGTCATTCCGTAAGGGTAGAAAAAAAAATATTTTAAATAGTTTTAAGATCTCAGGTGGAAGATATTGTTTTTACAAAGCTAAAACGCACAATATCAATGAAATCGGATAATAAATGTGGAAGTTATAAAACATAACGTGAAGGCAGATCATTTGAGGTTTTTTTCTTTTTTTCATAATTTTTATTGAAAATATGAATAAGTATTGTTTACACCTCTTCTTTTATGTGGCGTTGAATCTTTTCCATGATAGCAAGATCCTGGTGGAATCTTTCACCTTGTTCATCGCTTTCAGCTCCTAAATTCGAGGGAGAAGTTTCCAAATGGCTGTGCAGGAAGTGCATTTTCAAAGACATGCGAGCACCTAAAAGGAATACAAATATTTAAATTTTAGTTGTCAATAGAATTCATTGTTTTTGAAACACTAATCTGCTAAATACTCACCAATAGCATGAAATGTAATCATCATTTTTTCGATCAATTGGCGATAGTTTGGACTTCTGTAGTTTCCCAAAAATCCATGAACTACGTCTTGAAAAGCATTCCATGCTCTTTTCTCGTTTTTTTTAGACAATTAAAAAATTCGGTGTCACTAAACAATTTTTTTTTATCTGTGGACCAACGAATATACCCGCATTAATTTTTTCGGTCGACAGCTTGGGAAACTTTGTTTTCAAATATGTTAATCCTTTGTTTTCGGGATCTTTTGCTAAGGCTTTTACAAAATTTTTCATAATGCCGAGTTTTATGTGCAATGATGGAAGTATTACATTTTGTTTTTCAACAAGTGCTTTTTCAGCAATGTTGCTCTTTCCTACTACATGATTTTCACGAATGTGGCCAATTTCGTTGGATGAAATGCTTTTCATCTGCTCTGCTATCCCAAAAACACAGAAAACAGCAGTATTTTGTGTAGCCACCCTGCAGGCCAGTAAGTAAAGCCACGACTTTTAAATCACAGCAGATTTTCCAGTTATAGGAATTGTATTTCACAAGTTGAAGAAGTTTTTCCATGGTCTTGTAGTCCTCTTTTACATTTGTGGAGTGACCAATCGGGATTGATGTTTCGTGTTCCCTTTATGAAGTAAGACAGCCTTCACGCTATACTTGCTACCGTGGATAAAAAGCCGCCAATGCTTAGCTTCGTGGTGTTCTCCAAATTCAGCAAATAATCCTGTCACATCATTGCAATAACAAAAGTCACCCGTTTTTTAATAATACCTTTCGAATTTCTTATTCCGTAATAAGTGACTTTTGTTTCTGCTTCCAAGAGTTAAATTCCTGCAATCTCGAAGCGAGCAACTCAGACTTCTCTTAAGATAAGTTGAAATCGCGGCATAAATCATTGAGTTGGCATTGATTAAATAGCTTTAGTTTTGGACTTTCAATTTCCAAACTGCTGATGATACTGGAATTCAAATCTGATACTTCTCCGGCTGTTATTTTTGTTCCTGATGGTTCTTGTTTTGGATACGGAGAAGAATGTGGCTCCGTCTTTGTTACTGATTGCACTTCGGGATAAAAAGCTTTCCGAAATTTCCCTCCTTGTATTTTAGTTAAGCAGAAGTAACAGTCAGTCACATGATCAATTGGGTTTCTCCATTCAACTGGCTTTCCAAATGATAAATACTTCCTATTTCCGTTTCCAAATGCAATTAACCTCACAAAGCACGTAGCACAGGTTGACAATATAGCATTACTTTACTATAAAGCACTACAGTAAATGCTCTGAATTTGTATATTTTTTGCAACATTTCTTAAACAGGTAGATAAAACTAAAAAACATATTTTTTTTGAAAAAAACTGAAATGGTCTGCCTTCACGTAATGTTTCATAACTTCCACATTTATTATTCGATTTCATTGATCTTATGCGTTTTAGCTTTGTAAAAACAATATCTTTCACCTGAGATCTTAAAACTATTTTAACATTTTTTTTTCTATCCTTACGGAATGACTTAAAACAAGCGATTTTCAAAAAACGGCGAAAAATTGTGTTTTTTGAAACTTTGAACGGTTTTTTCTTGATGATTGTTGGGCCGATTTACACAAGTCGTATACTGTTGGAAAGGCAAACAAAATATCTGTTCAAAACTATAAAGTATATGTTAATTAGTTTCGACCGTTTTTGAGAATTAGGCTTATACATGGAAAAGGAGCAGAAAAACACGTTTTTTGGTCATATCTCGAAAACGCTTCTTTGGAAAAATAAATGATTGCCATTTTCGTGTTCAGAGAGCCAAAATTAGTCTAGAAAATACTTTTTTGTTGAGGTACTTTTTTTGTGTAAACTAGTGTTATGGTCAGAGGAATAGATTTTAGAATTCAAAGACAATGGAATTAAAATTTAAACAATTATTTAGACAAGACCTGTCTGCTTCTGATAACAAGGTATTAAGTTTTAAAAATCTTTCTTTTTAAAATTAAAAAGTGATAGAACTTTAAAAAATTATTTGAATTCGGAGTATTTGAGTAAAATTTAGAGCTGGAGACACTAGACACTAGAGGATCACTTGATTTGTCCACTGTAATGCCTTCATCAATGGTAGTTAAAACTAGATTCAGTAATTTTTCCATAAGTGTTTAAAATGTTAAATTGGTGAAGTACAAGAGATGTTAAATCATTAATTAATTTTGAGTCGTCGGATATAAGATTAGCAGATTGCTATAGAACTGTTTTTTATGTGTTTCTATAGATTTCGAAAATTTTATGAAGAGGTTTTTATGGAGGAACTTAATTCATTGCTTAATACTAACAATGCAAAGGACTTGTTCATTCTATGCGACATAAATATAGATATACTTTCTTATACGGTTGTAGTATATAATTACAATTCGTTTATTTCATCTCATGGCTTAAAATCGTGCATCAATATAGCAACTATGTTAACTTCTGCATGTAAAACATGTATTGATCACATCTTAGCTAGAATAATTGGTCTTAAAACTAAACCCTCACAAGTTCAGTTGCTGATCCTAAGATCTTTCAAAGAAAACACACAAGTTCATTATATAAAAACTAATTTCGTACAGCTAAATTCTATTCTTTTTTTTTGGAAAATTCGTCTCGAGTTCGTAGTTCTGATCCTTGCGCCGCTTTAGATAATTTTGTTTTCTTTAAAAAAATATCATGTTGAGCAAAACTCAGAAGTTCTTGTGATCAAAAAAGGATAAATTGAAAAAAAACAAAAAAATCAGCCTTGGATGTCTAATTATTTATTTAATAAAATAAATGATAAAAATAAACTAAGAATAAAGCATAACAAGTATCCGAATAACATCTTGTACCGCGAAAAATATGACAATTTATGTGAAGAAATTAAGCTTGAAATATCAATTTGCAAATAAAACTTTTATATTGATAAGTTTCATAAAGCTAAAGGTGACCTAAGAAAGAAATGGGGCATAGTTAATTATTTTTTGATATTCCTCCTTTTTGACTAACGATTCTCAAAACATTTTTGATCATGCTGACATTGCTAAAATCTTTAATGATTACTTTTTAAAAATAGCTACTGATACAATCGGTAATGCAGGCATTATTAATTCCACCTCTAAATGTTCTGAAGCTTGTTTCAAAGAAAATTTTCAGCTATTCAAAATCTGGAATGAGCAGCGAGGGACAATCAACTGATGAGATCTGTGCGATGATCCACTTCTAATTTTTTTCAAAACAGTATTGTGGCTGGCGTGTAAGAAGTATATCAGAGAATAAAATTAAACTTCGATAACACTAGTTTACACAAAAAAAGTACCTCAACAAAAAAGTATTTTCTAGACTAATTTTGGCTCTCTAAACACGAAAATGGCAATCATTTATTTTTCCAAAGAAGCGTTTTCGAGATATGACCAAAAAACGTGTTTTTCTGCTCCTTTTCCATGTATAAGTCTAATTCTCAAAAACAGTCGAACTAATTAACATATGCTTTATAGTTTTGAACAGATATTTTGTTTGTCTTTCCAACAGTATACGACTTGTGTAAATCGGCCCAACAATCATCAAAAAAAAGCCGTTCAAAGTTTCAAAAAACACAATTTTTCGCCGTTTTTTGAAAATCGCTTGTTTTAAGTCATTCCGTAAGGATAGAAAAAAAATATTTAAAATAGTTTTAAGATCTCAGGTGGAAGATATTGTTTTTACAAAGCTAAAACGCATAAGATCAATAAAATCGAATAATAAATGTGGAAGTTATGAAACATTACGTGAAGGCAGATCATTTCAGTTTTTTCAAAAAAAATATGTTTTTTAGTTTTATCTACCTGTTTAAGAATAGTTAGAAAAAATACTCAGAGCATTTACTGTAGTGCCTTATAGTAAGGTAATGCTATATTGTCAACCTGTGCTACGTGCTTTGTGAGGTTAATTGCATTTGGAAACGGAAATAGGAAGTATTTATCGTTTGGAAAGCCAGTTGAATGGAGAAACCGAATTGATCATGTGACTGACTGTTTCCTCTGCTTAACTAAAATACAAGGAGGGAAATTTCGGAAAGCTTTTTATCCCGAAGTACAATTAGTAAAAAAGACGGCGCCACATTCTTCTCGGTATCCAAAACAAGAACCACCAGGAACAAAAATAACAACCGGAGAAGTATTAGATTTGAATTCCAGTATCATCAGCAGTTTGGAGATTGAAAGTCCAAAACTAAAGCTATTTAATCAATTCCAACTCAATGATTTATGCCGTGATCTCAACTTATCTTAAGAGAAGTCTGAGTTGCTCGCTTCAAGATTGCAGGAATTTAACTGCTTGGAAGCAGAAACAAAAGTCACTTATTACAGAAATCGGAATAAGAAATTTGAAAGGTATTATTCAAAAAACGGGTGACTTTTGTTATTGCAATGATGTGACAGGATTATTTGCTGAATTTGGAGAACACCACGAAGCTAAGGATTAGCGGCTTCTTATCGACGGTAGCAAGTATAGCGTGAAGGCTGCTTTACTTCATAAAGGGAACACGAAACCATCAATCCCGATTGGTCACTCCACAAATGTAAAAGAGGACTACAAGACCATGGAAAAACTTCTTCAACTTGTGAAATACAATTCCTATAACTGGAAAATCGTGGCTTTACTTACTGGCCTGCAGGGTGGCTACACAAAATACTGCTGTTTTATGTGTTTTTGGGATAGCAGAGCAGATAAAAAGCATTTTATCCAACGAAATTGACCACTTCGTGAAAATCATGTACATAGTAGGAAAGAGCAACGTTGCTGAAAAAGCACTTGTTGAAAATCGAAATGTAATACTTCCACCATTGCATATAAAACTCGTCATTATGAAAAACTTTGTAAAAGCCTTAGCAAAAAATCCCGAAAACAAAGCATTAACATATTTGAAAACAAAGTTTCCCAAGCTGTCGACCGAAAAAAGTAAGGCGGGTATATTCGTTGGTCCACAGATAAAAAAATGGTTTAGTGACACCGGATTTTTGAATTGTCTAAAAAAACGAGAAAAGAGCATGGAATGCTTTTCAAGACATAGTTCATGGTTTTTTGGGAAATCACAGAAGTCCAAACTATCGTCATTCTCATTTGATCGAAAAAATGATGCTATTCATCCCATGCTATTGGTGAGTATTTGGCAGATAAGTGTTTCAAAAACAAAGATTCCACCAGGACCTTGCAATCATGGAATAGAGGTATGAGGGCTTTTGGGATCAAGGGATGATGAGTGACTACTTCTGGATGCAGCTCCGCGAAGATTCAACGCCACGTACAAGAAGAAGTGTAAGCAATACGTCATATTTTCAATAAAAATTATGAAAAAAAGAAAAAAACTGAAATGGTCTGCCTTCACATATTTCTTCATAACTTCCACATTTATTATTTGATTTCATTGATCTTGTGCGTTTTAGCTTTGTAAAAAGAATATCTTCCACGTGAGATCTTAAAAGTATTTTAAATATTCTTTTTTCTATCCTTACGGAATTATTTAAAACAAGCGATTTTCAAAAAACGGCGAAAAATTGTGTTTTTTGAAACTTTGAACGGCTTTTTCTTGATGATTGTTGGGCCGATTTACACAAGTCGTATACTGTTGGAAAGACAAACAAAATATCTGTTCAAAACTATAAAGCATATGTTAATTAGTTCGACTGTTTTTGAGAATTAGGCTTATACATGGAAAAGGAGCAGAAAAACACGTTTTTTGGTCATATCTCGAAAACGCTTCTTTGGAAAAATAAATGATTGCCATTTTCGTGTTCAGAGAGCCAAAATTGGTCTAGAAAATACTATTTTGTTGAGGTACTCGCCAAAAACCGAAAATTTGTAAACTAGTGAATTGATATAGTTTTCAAATGGCATATTTAGTATGCGCGAGGCAAAACCAAATATCCTGTCATATCTACTTAGTCCGTATACATAACGTACGGTAGAATTGAATGCGACATTTAGTTTACGCCTGCTTATATAGTTTCAATTACAATAAATTTCACAACCATATATCAGGATAGGAATAATCAAAGTCTTAGCAAGGAGAAAACGCGTTTTTACTGGAGTAAAAGCCTGGGTTACCCAAAGTTTACGAAGTGCGCCATATACCTTGCCAACAGGTACATTAATGTGGTTATCCCAGGTCAGAAAGCGGTTGAAGGTCACTCCCAGATTTCTTGCTGTTAAAACGTATTCGATTGGAGCATTGCTTAAGACAATCGGTGAAATATGTGAGATCAATAGATTTTCTTGAAATGACAAGGCACTTAGATTTTTTAGGGTTTAGAACAAGACCATTCAATTCCGACCAATTCACCACTTTC
This sequence comes from Philhelius festivus, assembly GCA_963931855.1. Taxonomy (NCBI): domain Eukaryota; kingdom Metazoa; phylum Arthropoda; class Insecta; order Diptera; family Syrphidae; genus Philhelius; species Philhelius festivus. The sequence goes on from OZ007556.1 coordinate 117,838,396, forward strand.
TCCAAGTCCTCATTGACGCAAAATGCCCCATGCTTAATAAGTCCCAATGGGCAGCTGAAATACAGCTGAATGTCATCAGCGTACATGTGAAGATCATTCACATAAACTGAAAACAAAAGGGGTCCAAGAATGAATCCCTGAGGCACACCTGTAACATTTGGCAAAAAATTAGATAAGCTGTCTCCAACTTGCACTGCTTGTCTTCTGTTAGTCAGGTAAGAAAAAATTAATTTTGCAGCACCGGAGGAAAAATTGAAATTTTGCATGAGTTTTCTACACAAATTGACATGATTGACAGTATCAAAGGCTTTTGAAAAGTCAAGCAAAACCAAAACAGTAATCTCATCTTTATCCAATGCTTGCCTAAGGTCTTCAGTAACATTCAAAAGTGCAGTAATACAACTGTGCTTTTTACGAAAACCAGATTGCTTTGGACTAAGCAATGAGTTGACAGCGAGATAAGCATTTATTTGTTTTTGCAGAATCCTTTCAAAGACCTTTGACAAAAATGGCAGGATGGAGATAGGCCTAAATTCATCTTTGGCATCTTTAGGAAGTGGTATGATTTTTGGCAACTTTCCATAAGTCCGGGTACACGCCAGACATCAAGATAGTATTAAAAGCAAAGGTTATATATGGCAACACAATTGGCAAAATCATACACAGGAAAGAAGGATGAACTCATCGAGCCCAACAGCCTTTGACTTAATAGAAAGAACACTTTCGACGGTTCAGTACTTCTTATTACTGCTGAAAAACCAAAGCCAGGAGCATCGCGATGATCAATAAACGAAAAGGAGTTTTCGACACTGTCTTGGGAGATCTGCCCCGATGAAGCGGATAGGCCTGTAGATAGTACCCAAAAGCAAATGTCCATCATTACCTACAATTTCAACGAACAAGTATTCGATAGTGCTATTAACAATGGCTGAATGTTTAAGTTTGCATTTAATTGTTCTCTTAACATAAATCGTATATATATATAAATTGTATATATTAAAACTGAATTATAATTTGATTTTCGTAGGTGTTCATTGTGTGTTTAAGTTTGTTGAGTTCTTCGGCGGCGGTGTAATTTGAATTATTGTTTACATTACTAAGTTTAGCGGTTTTTTCGTTTAACAAAGTTTTAGTGTTAGTGCACTCCGCGGTGACATTAACGAGTGACGTTTTAAGATTGTTTATATCAGTGTGAATTGAATTGAATTGATATTTAATTTTACATATATCAGAACTATTTGATTCTAATTGATCAACTCGGCTAATAATGTCACTTATACTATTTTTAATGTCTTTAATTTCGCGGCCTAGCTCCTCTGTTATCCTTTTCTTGGACTCCTCAAGTTTTTGAGAAAATAATTTAACGATGAACTCACTTTGCTGGCGAAGTTTATCATCCATCCAAGAGTGATCATCCAGCCCCAAGGGCCTTGCAGCGGGTAGGGGAGATGATATGCTACAGGGCGAATTTACGGTGGCGGAGCTTCTGGTGGAACGTGTATTTTTTTGCATGATTACACGAGTACGTATGTAAGCGGGTGAGTTTGTTTATGTAAAATAAGTAGTGTGGGTGGAGAGAGTCGGTAAAATTTCACTCAATGTACGAATTTACTTTGTTTAAAATGAGACAAAGAAAATAAGAAATTGAACAAATTTATTTAACTTTGATTTGATAAAAAAAAGAACACTTCTTCGGGAAAACAAAAGTGTAGTTAATTTCAGCCGGAATAGAACCACAATCACAATAACTTTTTTTAAGAATTGAATGCGTTTTCGATCAAAAATAAATAAAAACAGTGTCACCAGAATCAAAGCACGTCTACTCAGCAGCTCATAGTTTTATTACTCCAATTTAACAAAAAAGGCATAAAAACTGTATCTATAATTATAGATCTATTTCTATTCTACCAGTTTTCTTTTCAAAATTTTTTGAAAAAGTTGTAAGATCTAGAGAATATTTCTTTTTTTAATGATAGGCAGTTCAACTTTAGAGCTATAAAGTCTGCAGAATATGCGCTCTTAGCTCACTGTAGCTTAATTTATGAAAGTTTGAACCAAAAAAAAACCTTAAAATCTGTTCAATTTACATTTTGTTCTACTTTAAAAACAGAAAACAATGGTCCAAATAGATTATAAATTCAGCAAAGTAAAAAAATATTAACGTAGGAGTTCCACAAGGTTCCGTTTTAGGTGCAATATTTTTTCTTATTTACATTAACAGTACATTTGGTCTTAATTAGGTAAAAGTAGTTGGCTTTGTTGATGATATAGCGTGTGTTTATTCTAGCCCCACTTTAGCCGATATGGTTTCAGACATTAGTCATGATTTAGAGTTACTAAGACATTGATTTGAATGCCAATCTCGTTATTAGTGAGAAAACAAGAATTCTAATTTTCAAATCACCCGCTGTAAATCTGATTTTTCCCCTTCTTGTTCAGTATAGTTATGACTGCAAAAAAAAATCGCACTAAGTAGTAACTCTTGTTGCACTTCTGAAGAAATTCAACATAGCGCTTTGGATAATTATAGTTCTTTAAACTGTTTCAGTATTGCACCATGTAACTGAATATAAATATCTTGGAATAAACATTGACAGCAAAATGGACTTTAAAGTTCACACTCAAGCATTTAAGAAATATTTATATTTAACCAATTACATGTATAATGTTTCATTTGAAAAAATTACTGATGGAAACTATTTAGTATACAATAGAAACTACAATACCATATAATTTGTTCGGGTGGTTGTTACAAAAACATTTTACAACCTCTTTTAGTATAACAAAAGAATTTATTAAGAACCATATAGAAGAAAAGGAAACATGAACATAGCATTCCATTGTTTGTCAGCTCTGGTATTCTTCCTCCATAACACATTTATTTCTGTTAAGTTTTGAAAATATTTTTTGTGAGAAGTGGCTAATTTTTAAGTCACAATATTATTACGCAGTAACGAAAGAAACCTTCCAGTGTACAATACTAATCATTTTTTAAACTTCTTAACTTCAATAGCACCTTTCCAACGCATACCTTTTGACTTACGAGGTATTTTCTCAGCTCATTTATTCAACAAAAACATACAAAAATGGCTCTTAAACCTTGTCTAATTTTGAATTTACTCTTCATTTCCTTTTATTCATTTCTTTTCTCTTAAAGTTTTTACCCCACAACGCTTCTTAAATAATAATTATGTAAGATGCTTATGTTCGAATAAGCTTAACTTTATTCGATACTTTCCGATTCTTGTCTTGAGGCACCATTTGAAAAACACTTAAATATAGTAATGAAATCACAGCTAAATAAACTTGTTTTTTGTTTAAATAATATTATAATTAATTCTTTCGTATTTAATTTAAAATTTGTTTAATCTCTATTAATGTTAAAAAGAAGAAAATAAAAAATAATAATAATAATAATAAAAAATAACCTGAGATTTGAATCAGAACAGCGAATCCAACATATTCGAGAAAATGGTAAATTTTTACACTGACTATATATTGTGTTCTCACTTAACTGTCCTTGACCGAGGCGAAATATGTTATTCTATTTTTTCGTCGGTTTTTAATTTTCGTTCCTAGCGATGACTTAATATTTAAAGGCATCTACTAAATTGGTTGACTTAAGCACAAAGTTGATATCTCTTTGCACTTAAATTACGAAAGGTATCGTACCTTTCCACCTGGTGTCGATATACTTTACAAAGAATTTTGTTGAAGCATAAAGAAAATTGAAAAACTTTTCCCCATTCAAGAATTGTATTGAATTTTTTCTTTCCCCTTTTCAAGTTCATGGAAAAATTGGTCTTACAATCTCTCAGTGTTATGCAAAGGAAAATTTTTTTTATAAAATTATGCATAGGAATGTACCTAGTACGAGTATACCCTTTTACATTAAGGTAAAGCTAAAAAGTGCTTCTTTCCTTCGATTCACCTCGTTAATCTTCAATGTGAAGACATTCTTCCGCTTCATAAAGGAAAAAAAGATTGAAATCATAGAACTTGATGGCACTTACATTTTTTTCGGATTTAGTCCGAAACAGTTGAGTAAGAAGGAAGAAACAATAATTGATATTATAATTTGAAAAGAATATACATATATATATGATAAAATTCAACAGAACTGCTTATTTCAAGACTTCTGCTTAAGCTAGATTTCACTTGTCTTGTCAGCTCACTGTGTTAAGCATTGATTATTATGAGAAAACAAATCGCTCTTGTCTGTGCTGCTTATTCGTACAGATTTAGAACTGAAAAAAGAAGAAGAAAACCAAAAAAAAATCTTTCTTTTTCCTCTCTTTTCATAAGAAAACGGACAAACTACTGAAATGACTTTCAATATAAATTGATTTAACTGTAAAATCTGTGTCTTTGATTGACAAAAGATGAAACAATTTGACCAAAATGTTATTTTTGTCTTTGAAAGGCAAACTGACATTTTGTTTGTCAGTTTAGGTACTTCCATTTCTTTTTAAAATTCATTGTCTTTCAAAAGCAAACAGTTAATGCCAATTCAATGACAAACACGCAAAAATGCGACTTTCGTCAATTGGTAAGTGACAAGTGGAAACCTAGCATTACAGTAGAGTTTTTTGTAGCTACCTTACTTTCCAGCTTGCGAGAGAACTCAAATAGCGAGCTTTTCAAAAGATCCAACTAACTGCTCGATTTATATATTGCTTGGCTCATTAGACTCGTAACTTACAAATTTAATATTTATTTATTTGGGGAACATAATTATTTGTTTTGAAATCGTTAGAGTACATATGGGAAACTTAAATCTCTCGACAATTAGGAGTGTCTGATATTTGAAGAGCAAACCCGGTTTGGGTTTGGGTATAAGCTATTTACTTAAGGGTAAAACCAAACGACTCAAAATTCATGCAAACGAACTTGAAATCTCTCATCCAAAATTCAACATTTGAAATTTAAGTTTACTCTTTTGCTCTATCGGCTTTCGGTTAGGTGACGAAGGCGAAGACGCAAAGGCTGATACACACAGAAAAAAAAACACAACAAGCAAGCGCAGCCAGAGACGAAGCAAATGTACCTAGAACTACACAGATACAGGATGAACCATCTACTGGTTTCTTTTTAAATCATAGGTTATTTTGATATTGAAATTGAAAGCTGTTTCCCGCCACCGTCAGTATCATACCTCCGCTGAACGAAAGGAGTCACTTTACAATTGAAATATGGAAAACTTATTTCCAAAGTGAGTGCTATATAGCCCAAGCAGTGGGTTTTTTCGAAAAAATGTTTTGACAAAAAATTTGTGAAAAAAGTTTGTGAGACTGGTATGCTAGTGGACAACACACATGGTCCCCGTAGCCGAGGGTGTGAGACTCAATTCAGGAAGATCAACTCGCCATCGATTTCAACAGCTGTACATTTCACGCACTAGTCTGAGGAGAATTCTGCACAACGATCTCGGATTATTCATCTAGAAGGTCAAATTGACTCAACAATTGAAGGCGCTCGACCATACGCTTTGTTATCGTTTCGCAGTTTGGGCCTTAGAGCAGCTTGAATTTGACAAAAAATCATCTTTTCTGACGAGGTGTATTATCATCTCGGTGGCTACGTTAACAAACAAAATTGCCGCATCTGGGGCTCGAAAAACCCGCAGGTTATTGTCCAGAAGCCAATGCATCCACGGAGAGTGGAGTGGAGTGGTGGCATCATTGGGACCATTTGTCTTCGAAAATGAGGCTGGGAACAACGTTTCGGTCAACGGTGTTCGTTACAGAGCCAAGTAAGCCAATTTTTTTTAAACTCAAATCGAAGACATGGATTTGGACGACTTCTGGTTCATGCAGGCTGCCGCGCCATATCACACAGCACAATCGATCGTTTGCGCACTTATTCGCACGTAATTCCCAGATCTTGTTATCAGTCGTCTATCTTTGCTACAAACCATTCTCTCTTCAACAACATTATCATTAAGGAAGATTCCAATTTAACAGCCTCTTGAACATTTTTAAACAAACATCTCTTCTTCTACACATTTGACTTAACTTAAATTTAAAACGAAACCGCATTTTGGTTTCCAAAAACCATTAACTCTCAAGACTCCTTGGGTTCACTTGTTTTCTCGAAAAATTTTGATTACATTTTATTGTCCATAAATTTCTTGATCATAACAGTAATGAAATTTAACAAGGGCGATCGATAAATGTTTCCTTTCTTCGTGACCGTATCTTATTTATAAAAATGATGTTTGTCCTAAATCGGGCTCATTGAGCAAACATCATTTTTATTCAATGTATTATGTACCTACCTATACGGACCAAATTCTTTAGCGGTTGTACTTATGTTTTTTATTTTTTTATTACATTATGTTACTTTTACTCTTACAGTGTACTTTTTGAGATACCTATAAATGGTTTGGAGAGTCAACTTATTTTTAAATCAATATTCAAATTCTTGACACCTGAAACTTTTTATAACCACATAATTTTTGTATCAGTAAGCTTTTGAATTTTGTGGAAAAGAATATGGAACGTTTTATGCGAGTGAGAATAATTTTCAATCACAGCCTTGCAACATTATTTATTAGAAAAAAAAAACAAACACTGCATAGGTAACATATTATTTTTTTTTTAATTTGTAAAAAAATGGGTTAGTTAACGTTATTTAAGTTCCGAAAAAAAAAAAAAAAAAAAAAAAAAACAAATAAAAAAAAACATGGCGGGCAATACCTGAAAGTATTTGTTAAACTGATAAGACCATTGCAAAATGCGGAAAATAATTCGTTTTACTCCAAGTATTTTTTCGAGATTAAAGTCTTTTTTCTACTTGAGAAATCTTTCTATCGATTTAAAGTCTTATGCGCGAAACAGATTAAACCAGCAACAGCACCAGCATCGTCAACAGCAAACAGCACGCTGACCAGCAAACATTTCTCAAACACATTGCCACCAGCCACGTCATTTCATCTATTTGACATTTCATATCAAAAAAAATGTTTCATTTGCATAAATTCTTCACAAGGATTTTCTTCTTTTATCGAAGATAAACGAATTTTCCCCTATAAGTTCAAGAAATTTTTCTTCCATTTCTTTAATAATCGTAGACAGATCAAAACAAACCTAAGTTCACAAACACGACGAGAACAATAACAATATCAGCAACCAACAAGTTTCGTTTCTATTTTGTTTTTTGTTCCGCATTGTGGTGCCACTGAATATTGCAGTGGGAAAGTTGACAACACTGCACCAGCAACAGCAAATTTAGGACTTTGGCCTAACGACGCTGTTGGCGTTGCTGTTGCTGTTCTTATGTGTGTTGAACAATTGAAATACATTGGCTCTAAATTAATGGCGGCCGCTGTTGCTGTTGACGGTGCTGTTGCTGGTTCAATCTGTTCCGCGCTTTATCAACAGCTTTGCAGTCGAAGTTGAAACTTAAATTCAACTGAACCTGAACTTGAGTTTAAATTCGAAGTTCAAATCGTCCAGTTTCGCAGTCTAATCTGAACTTCATTTGAATCGAGCGAAGTTTAACTATATTCCACAGAGATAAGTTGGCAGCATTGAACGTTGTTCCTACGTCATGTGACATTATGAACACATTAATTAGGCTTATATGTCGCTTGTTCAAAATATACCTATTTCTGTTTTTCTTTTTCTCTCTCTGAAACGAAGATCAACAAAAAATACTTTGTGTTGTTAACAGTTCGGAAGTAGGTTTGAACTTTGAAGATTTCATAATAAAACACAAATGTATAATTATATAAAAAAAACAAAAAACACATAAATTTCGTTCCTAAGAACTCTCTTTCTTCAGTAAATTTTAGTTAATGAAATGAATTGATTTTTAAATGATTAGAGTATGAATACATTTTTTTAACACTGAGAAATAAATTTGGAACGTCAATTTTAAGTGTTTATTAGTTCAGTGTAGAACTAAGTTTTAAAAAGAAAAAAACACATCAACCCGATTTTTAAGTATTGAATTTTCAACAAAAATATATATAAAATGTAAATTCTATTCGCAAAAGAAGAAATATATGTACTTCCGACAAATAACCAAGAAAATATATATGTACAAACATATCTACGTATAAGTTCCACAAAATTCAACCAAATCTCCTGCAACGGCCCGACCCACAATTATTTAAAGGGGAAAGTTCTACGAATAAAATTATAAAACAAAAAGGTAGACACATTTGTTTTTGTTTTACCTTTTGGTACCTGCAAATAGACTTTCTTTGCACAGCATATATTTTTGAGACATTATGTACATTATATCGCCCACCCGTAGCGATTTCCCTGTGTAGCTGTCTACCCATAGAGCAGACCAGACCCATAGAGAAATATTGGTGACTGGGAGTTAATCGAGGAATTCCCCCAACATTATTTTATAATGTACTCGTAGATGTGTATTTTTTTGTAACTTATCTGTCTTTTTCATTTATCTAAGGAATGTTCGCTTTCCATCACGACTTACACAAAACTATGTGTGTATTATGGTTTTCCATAGAAAAAGAAAAGGCAGGATTCAAGAGTCAATGCGAAATAAATATAAGAGTGCATGCACAGCACAGTTAGTTACGAAAGTTTACGTACAAAAGTTCATGGCTAATTATAAGATTTATAATAAATCTAGTAGTTTCTATGCCAAGATGACTTAGGCCTGTACAGGAAACAATAGATAGTTTAACAGAATATCAAAATTATTTTGTTTTATTTTTTAATTAATTTTTGTTTTATTAAGTAGATATTTGTGCGGAAATCATTTGTTTTTATTATTACTAAATAAATACAAACATGCACCATGATAACCCAAACGTATTATTTTTGGCCATAAACTTTGATCAAAGGGCACGGTAGTGCCAAGCCAAGTTCTGGCACTACAGCCTTTTTAAAGGAACAAACTCAGGCGACTTTTGACCCCTCCCTATCTTCAGTGCCAATGAAGTCAGAAACTTAAAATTCCGAATATTTGCTAAGATAGTCAGGCACAGGCTCCTCACCAAATTTCAATTTTCCAGCATAAGCGGTTCCTGAGATATAAGGCCTCAAAAATCACAAAAACCGTAACTGACTGACTGAGTGACTAACTGACAGATCATCAAAATTATCGTGGTATCCGCCCACTTTCTGAGAAAATGTTTAATTTATATGGAGCACTTCTGATTCTTAAATATTAAAATCTTTGCAAAAAGGAGTGAGATCAGACCAAAAACAAATGTTAAAAAAACAACCAAGTTCTTCTATACAAAAACCTTTATGTAACAAGTCAGCCGTGAAAAGTACTGATATCTAAAAGTACGCCAAGTTCTTACTTCATGAAGGTTTAATACCGAATGTTTAAAGTAGAGTTATATTGAAACAGCTACAATGTAATAGAGAAATTTTATTATTTAATGATTACTGACTAAAATTTGATGGGTTCACTTGTCAAGTTTTTAAAACCTTTCGAATTGGGCATACAAAAAACTTGCCAAGTAAGCCCATCAAATTTTAGTCAGTAATCATTAAACAATAAAATTTCTCTATTACATTGTAGCTGTTCAATATTAAAAAAAATTATCAAAATTCTAAGCGCCATTTTTGAGAAACATACCATCTTTTAACATTTGTATAGTGGGTGCCAAAACAGAGTAAAAAAAATTACTTAAATAATTATAACTGCCACACTGTGGGTAGGTACCTCTATTTATAAGAAAAATAAAGTTTTTTTCTCACATCTTGTAGATTATATTAAGAGACTTTTATTTATCAAGTTTGAAAAAATCTAGGATGGGGTTTTCGAAATATTGAGTTTTGAAAAAAAAAATGTTGAAACTTTTCTTAAAAACCAAAAAAAAAAATAATTTTTGAAAATTTGAATACACAAATCTGTTCAAATTTTTACGGGGCATATACAAAATTACCGTTTTTGAGAAAATCAAAAACAAAAAAATTGTTCCATGGGGGTACCCCCAATAACCATTTTTCTGATTTTTTTTCAACCATTATACCTACCTAGGTTTAACTAAGTGAAATTTTTTAATATTTTTATTTTTTAAATATGTGGAACAGTTTTTGAGAAAAAAAAAATATATATATAAAATTTCGAAAAAAACATTCGTATGGCAGGTATCGTTATTTTTGGTCTTAAAAAAAAAGAAAAAAAAAACCTGTTTGGGGGGAAAATTTAAAGTGTTACCTACCAAGTTTAAAGAAAATCGGCCGACCCGTTTAGGCTGTAGTCGAACAGACAGACAGACAGGCAGAATTTCGAGGCCCACTTTTTTTAGTCTTCGCTATCATCGTAATGTCAACTTTGATCAAAATCTCGAGTTTAATTTTTTTTCCGAATGCATAACTTGCCTTAAAGTACCTATAAGTAGCAAGTAAAAATGAGTTTTGTGACAAAGAAGTAAAGTACTGTTTGGGTGTGTTTCGCTTTTGACGATACGAAAATCTACTTTTCGTTGGTTTTTGACATTACCTTGCAGTCCTTTTCGGAAACATACAAAAAATTCAATTTAAAAGTAATTTTACTGTAGTCTTGCAAATTGAATGATGTCAAAATCACTTCCAAATGCATTTTTTTTAAATATTTCTTTGAATTGAAAATGATTTGCAAAATAAGTTAAGAAGTTTAAATTGAAACTGAAACTGTTTTAATTATACAAATCATAAAATTATCTATCTTGCACTTTCTTGAATCTATTGAGAAATTCAAGAAAGTCATATATAAATAATTTGTTACCAAGGTTGAGCAAAATGTGGGTGGCGCTCTTTTTGACACAAAAATGGCGCTCTTTTACAAATGGCGCTTTTTTAACGCACAAGATTACTAAGCTGGGTGCACATCATAAATCGTGAAAGGACGTCTAACATATCAAAATTTTAATACTAGCCGTTTTTCAGTGCATTTTTATCTCCTCTTAAATTTGTCAGATGGTGACATTAAAATCCAATTGAAAAGAGCAGACAAAAGTTTTTATAATTATGCCCGATTCATAATGCGATGAGAACTAGAGACGAGAGCTACACATGATTCACTGTCACCTTTTCGTTGTCATAAAATCGTTCCGCAATTCCTTAGGCCGGAGCATAAATCCAATTTTTATTTTCGCAACTGTTTGGTTGGTAAAATGAAACAAATTTAGAATTAAAAAAAATTTAATTCACATCTTACTAAGTGACTTATGCATTAAAAATTATGTAATTCAGCAGCTAGTTACATAAGTTAGTTGGTAGATTGGAAATTCCTAAGCTTGTTTTGACTACATAATTATTTAATTATTAACTAAAATTGTTTTCAAGCTTTTGGAGAATTTTGTGTGAGATGCCGTTTATGCAGTCCCTATAACTCAATAGAATAAAAAGCAATATCGATAAAATAAAACTCACACAAAATTCTACAAAAGCTTGCAAGCTACTTTTGTGAATTTTTTTTTTAATTCTTAAGTCAGTAACTACGAGTAGCTGCTGAATTACATATTTTTTAATTCATAAGTCACCCTCTAGCTTGTGAATTAAAGCCAAGCTTAAGCTAAAAAGTGACTTATCCTTTTGCAACCCTGTTTTAAATTATGTTAGAAGAAAAATTATTATTTTTTGAAGACCTTGGCGAACTTTTAGATATATTATGCTTTAAATACACAAATATTTCGAAAAATTAAAAATTAAATCTTTCAACTTCCCGGCCAAATTGCAAAACATTCGAAAAAAACAAATATTTTTTTCAAGACTCAGAAATTACTCTGACATTTTTTTGTCGGTCAAATCTTCAAAAGACACTTGATAATATTCGGTGCCAAATAGTGTGGGACTCTTACTGCACCAAAACCACCGGGATCAGAACCAATCTATGAAATATCGACAAATGATTTTTCTTTCTTATTTTAAAATCACTTTACTTTCCCATAGCTTTTAGACCATCAGCTCATGAGGCTTAGTTCTTCTAAGTCTCCGAACATTGTCTTTTACATTTAAGACGGTTTCCATCTCACAGTTGGTAGGTATGACTTTGCAGTCGCTGGCGCTGGTTGTGTGATACAGCGTGTTTTTTAACAACTTCTGTGACAATTTAAATTTGAAGATCAGGATGTAGATCACTATATCTTATGTACCTACCTAGGGGCATTCCACGAAGGACTTTGTTTTGGAATTTTTGGTTCAACATTTGTTTTCTTTGTACTGCCTCACCGATAGCTAGATACCATAAGTCCAAACGAGTTTCAGCACTTCCTTGTATAACATTTTATTCGATATAATAGGTCAGACGTCTGTCCTAGTAATCACTCAGTACAGTTTTTGTACTTTAAGTTTAGTTCTTCTCTTTTCTTTTTGATGTGCTCTTTGCATTTTAGCTTTGTATCCAGTTAGTTCAAGGTATTTGCTACTATTGGTTTCATTTTTTTGTTTGTAAAGTTTATGAGCGTCAATTTTGTTTAGTTTAATTTGATACGCCATCATTGTGTCCAATCTTTAACTTTATCGACTGCTTTTTGCAGTTTTTCTGTAGCCTTCTTAACGGATTTATTTGGCACCAATATCGCATTATCGTCAGCAAAAATGGCCATGATAGCGTTGATGTCTACTGGAATATCCCTAGTATACAAATACAGAATTGGTCCTAGGACACTACCTTGGGGTACACCGGCTTCAATTTTCTTTAGTTCAGAGTAATTTTGGTCGTACCGTACTGTCTGAGAACGCGTCCCTATGCCGTTTTCTATTCAAGTCCCAAATGCAATTCTGCAATTTTCCATATTATATCAAAATTTAAGGCATGCGTTTAATTTGCATTTTTGTTAAGGCTACACTGAAAATAAATTCCTAGGTAATATTGACAAAAACGTTTTGTTGACCTTTAACAAAAAAATTTTTATCGTTTTGATAAAATTTTGGTCAATACGAAAGAATGATTTTGTTGATTTCACAAAATTTTTATAATTCAGCAAGATTTTTTGTCAGTTTAACAAAATGTGCACAAAGCAAATAATATTGTCAGTTTAACAAACCAAGTTTTGTTAATACTCGTATAACAAAATAAAACAGAGATTTTTGTCACATCGACAAACTTTTTTGTGATGTTAACAAAATGTTTGTTGTATCTATAAAAAATCTGCTTTGTAAATGTTTGTCAATATCACAAAGTTTTTGTTAATTTTTTTTTGTCAATTTAACAAAAAATGAAAACATTTTTGTTAAAATGACAAACATTTTGTTTTGGAGTTGAGTTATTTTGTAATATTGATAAAATAATATTATCAGATAGATAAAACTATTTTGTAAGGAAAACAAAAAATTCTGCGCGTATATTTTTTTGATCGTGACATTTCTTTTGTGTATGATATAGTTCGATGTAAGATTTACTGAACTTAACAAAAATTGCGTATTGTCCATACGGCCTCACAGATGGTTGCATGTAAGATCTTAGGGACGAAACGCCAATTTTTGTGGACTTAAATCCCAAAAAAAACTATTTTGACAAAATTAAATTTGTGGATTCAACAAAAGAAGTTTGTAAAATTAACAAAATATTTTGTTGAATTGACAAAATATTTTGTTTATTTAACAAAATATAACAAGAAATTTTTGTTAATTTAACAAAATATTTTGTTAATGTAACAAAACAATTTTGTTAGCTTAACAAAAAAATTTTGTTAATCCGATAATAACAAAAAATAAAGACACTAACAAAAAGAATTGTTAATATGACAAATTAATCTTGTAAATTCTACGAAATTTTGTCATATTGACAAAATATTTTTTTTATTTGTAGATACAACAAAATATTTTTTGTTACCTCAACAAAATTCTGTAATTTTTATCAATTTGACAAAACTTTTTGTTGGACGTAAATTGACAAAATTTTTATCAGATCAACCTACATTTTTGTCATATTACCTAGATTTTATTTTCAGTGTATTGAAAGCATTTCTTTCAAAATCCGAGCAGTTATTTGATTGTTCTCTGATGATTTTTTGTTATATAACTTATGTTCTGCTGCATAAATTTAAAAACAAAATAAAGTAACCTTACATATATGTATGTACATATGTATGTATCTAAGCTTTGTAAAAACGTTACTTTTTATTCGACACCCTTATAACTTTAGAAGTTATGTAATGTTAGTGCATTCACTCCAATTTGTAAAATTTCACAGTTTTGTAATTTTGTTTGAAAATAAATAACAAAATTAAAAAAAAAAAACGTGGTGACGCCTTGAAACATATTGTCTCTAGAAAGAAAAAAATATAAAAAAAATAAAAAAGTTATACTTAATGTATTTCCGTTTGGTTGGCGTAAACATTGTACTCAATTTTATAATTTTTTTTATTTTTTTAAGCTGCAAAAATAGCAACCGATAACCGTTTGTTTCATTCAAATATTTGGGAAATTGTAAAAGCTACACAGTTTTGCGCGAAATCTAACTTATTTTTTTAAGGGACACTTACCCTTAAAGGAGGTAAGGAATAATGTTTTTAATATAATAAATTTGCAGATATAGGGTCAAAGGAGATAATTGTCAACAAAATTGCGTTTTCATTGTTTTTCTTTCATTACTAATGTGTTCTCAAGTTTTTTTTTAAATAAAAGCATTTCAATTATTATTAAAAAAAAAATGTTTATATTTAGCAAAGCCTTTTTTTTAATGGACAAATTGGGTCAAATGGAAACGAGAAACTCAGTGCTTATAAAGGCCCGTATAACTAAATTATTAAAGCTAAATATAAAAGGAAACCAACATAACCCTGCTTTCATTCACTCCGAATAAGAAAATTAATAAAGGACAACGTTTATGATTTATTCAAAAAAAGTTTATTCTGAGATTTAACTCACAAACAAGATAATTGACACATTTTTTTTTATTAACATTAGTAAACCCGTTGGAAGATTTATTATGTACTGTATACTATTAGAGCAACGATTGAATCATTATGTAGAAATGGAATTAAAGGAATTAGCTCAAGTAATTTTCTTTTCCCAAGGCAATACACAAAAATGGGGTTAATATTACTCGTAACTGTAAAAAACTTTGATATTTGACTATTCATCATCATCATCATCATCATCATCGGCTCGACAACCGGGTTCCGGTCCTGGCCTCTTTCAACAAGTCTCTCCACCTATCCCGGTCTCTAGCCGACGCCATCCAGTTGCGCACCCCAAGGCTTCGGGCGTCCTGGTCTACGCCATCTCTCCAGCGCAAGCATGGTCTACCACGCTGTCGTCTACCATAGAATGTACCACAAAGAACTTTCCGAGCATATTTGACTATTACAAGGAACAAAAACACTTTGCCGGGAAGTCTATTTTTGAAGTGCGGCAAAGTCTAATTAGCTACTCTGGAAAATAGAATTTCGGAAATGAATTTCAATATGACGGCCGAAGATATAAAAACAAAAAAAAAAATAATTAATTATAAGAACAACGTACAGTGGAGAGATTGGGAAGATGTCTGAATCCAAAAAGAGGGGTGCTGGATCCATAAGTAATCTTAGAGTCGATGTTTCCAATATTCTTGGGCTGACGAAAAATTCAAAATATCTATTCTGGAATTTTGCGGTAAAATTTACCACTACAAGTCTCACCTGCCTTTAATCATTTTTAGTTTCTTTTTCCGTTGCTGCTCCAAAATACTTATAGAGTTGGTAGATACCTGGTGGCCATCAGCCAGAGACCTGCTCTTAAAGTATTTTGGAAAAGTAACAAAAATAGGTTTCAAAGCTATGTATATGCAAACAGAGTGGAACAGTTGGTTCTAAAACTATACAGAAGACGGGCGGTCTCTTTTCGATGTCGATGTGCCAGCGGATGAGCTGAAGAAGTAATCAGTCAGGTAGACTCTTACTTATCTCCAAACAGGCTGAATAATTAATCAAGATTTCAGTAACCAAATTTAACTTTTTATTAACGTAATCTATAATTTTTTTTGTAAGCAAAATGGGCATGGGCATTAGACTGGGCCAAAAAATTGACTATTTTTTTTTTTTGAAAGATATATCGAGAATATCATTCAGAATGACAAAAAAAAATTTTCGTAAAAGTTTGAGCCCTTAATATCAATTTTAAGAGGGCTATCATCGCTAATTTTGATTTTTAGTCATAATTTCATGTTTTGCATCAGAACTGACAAAACATTGAAGTAGAAAAAATTCATTTTGACTTACTTTTATATAAAATTAAATTCCCTACAAAAAAGGCCTAATTGAAAATTTTCGTCAGACAAGCCGTTTTTGAGTAATTAAGCTTAATAAATTGTTATTTTTCTTCGATTTTACTTTTTTAATTTGGAATTTTGTAACTAACGAAAAATAACAATTTATTAAGCTTAATTACTCAAAAACGGCTTGTCTGACGAAAATTTTCAATTAGACCTTTTTTGTAGGGAATTTAATTTTATATACTCGTAAAAGTAAGTCCAAATGAATTTTTTTTACTTCAATGTTTTGTCAGTTCTGACGCAAAACATGAAATTATGACTAAAAATCAAAATTAGCGATGATAGCCCTCTTAAAATTGATATTAAGGGCTCAAACTTTTACGAAAATTTTTTTTTGTCATTCTGAATGATATTCTCGATATATCTTTCAAAAAAAAATAGTCAATTTTTTTGGCCCAGTCTAATGGGCATGTTAACATGCTTCGAAATTCTAAAAACGCAATTTTTGTTAGAATAGAAGATCTTTCAGAATTGACAACGAAAGAAAATAACTAATTAGAGCTTAAAATTTAAAGAATCGTTTTTCTCTCTCACCTCCGTTTTAGTTTTGGAATGATTGCTTCGCGCTTCGAATTGCTCGCGAATAATTAATAGTTTTTTTTTTATAAGAGTCGGTAAACATCGACCAATATTTGCGTCTTAGAAGGGTACGGCAGCATCTAACTGTCGTACCTGGGCGAAACGCACCTTGGAGTTGAGGTCAATTGAGCTTTTAATTGAATTTAATTCCATCACTCCACTTAAACAGAAATTACTTTCTATCTTCATTGAATAATTAATAGTAACTAGGAGAATGCCTAGTAGAAACTTTTTCTCGATTTTTAATCCTTTTAGATTTTCTCGAAAAAGTTAGTTGAAAGGGGTCTGAACTCGGTCATTTAGATTCGGCAAGTTTTGGAAAGACATCCAACAACTTGTTGAATCATTAAATGTGTGTGTGAGAGTAAAGTTTCGATGAGATTCGACTACGGAAGAACTGATGTTTTCGAGGAGAGCACGTAGCTTTCCAGGAAGCCGTGATCCCGTGACTGAAGATCTCGAAAACGATTAATGTGTGAGAGAATGGAATGGCCGAGGAAGACAATTGGTTTAACTTGGAAAAGGACTCTTTTGAGAACTTTTGAACCGCAAAGTTGATTTTTTGGAGAAGTCGAGAGAAATCTAGAAGAATTAGAAAATTGAAAAAAAAGTTTTTTTTTGTCATTTCGGAGAAAAAGTTGTCGAGAAAATTTTGAAAGAAAGGAAATATTGTAGTTTGAGACGGAGAATGATTCCAAATTCCAAAAGAATAGAAATAATCGAGGTGATAGAGGAAAAGAGGCGGAAAGGAGATACGTAGATTTGGACAAAAAAAAAAGAAAAGTAGAGTGTTTCTTTTTTTGTGTGTCAATTTTAAAAGATTTTGTAAGATTTGCTAAAGATTTCGAATTTTATCCCAGTTAATTGTGGGACACGGTTTTTTTTTCGCTAACGGCCCAATTGCGTTTTTTTTCATTTGCTTAATTTGCTTTCGGTTTTGTTGTTTTACCGTGTTACTTTGTTATATCTAATTTGTTTGAAAAAATGTTGGGGGTTAATCCTGAGGTCCGGCTATAAGGTTTCCCAAATAATGTTTAATTTTTAAAGCCACCTTGTGCTTAAAACAAAAATTTTCTATACAAGTACACCCTGTACTTACATTTGATACATTCTTTACAGATTCGTTTATTTTATTTCATTTAATTAATCCAATTCGATTAATAAAATCTCTGAGCCAACCCCATCGCAGACCTAGTGGATGGCAGTACTCTGGATACAGCTTGTTGTGCTTTTTATCAAACGCACCCATTCCAATTCGACATAAGTGAGTTTGTCTTTGTCTTGTGTCATCTTCTTGTTTGTTGTTGTGGCGGCGAGCGTCGGTCCCCTGAAGTAATTCTAAAATATTTTCTTAAAATTCGTTTCGTTTTTTGTTATTGAGTTTACAGATTAGGATTTCTGCCATCGTAAAAGTAAATATTCTTATATTATAGTAAAGATCGCGTTCGATAATTTCATAACAGGCACTTAGCGAAACACAGGTAGGTGAAAGTTGTGATCCTTCTGAATATTTTAGTATTTTCTTTATTGATGAATGCTTGCACATTGAGACATAGTATCTTATTAACTAGTGATAAGCTTTAATATGAAAAAAAGTTTAGAAAACTGAAAAATTAAGAATAAATGAGAACTATTCTAGAACAATTTTATATAAGTAAATCGTACATTATGTATGTTTATAATTTATAATTTATAGTTTACAATTTATAATTTATATTTTATAAATTTAAGAGTACCTACACACCTAATTACAGGATCAGTAACAATTTAAAATATAATTAATTAATAATTAGTATAAAAAAGGGTTATATTAGCCAGAATATGATTGAAAGTAGATGTTTAGCTCTTTACGAAAGTTTTCAATGCCCTGCACCCTCGTAACATGCCGTTGTAAGTCGTTCCACAAGCGGATTGCATTGATGAAGAACTGACGTTTGGAAGTCAAGCAGGAAAAAAGAGGATGGATGAATGAGCTGTTCCGATCTATAAGAAGAGAACATACATACGTAATGTGTCAAATAGATAACAAAGTTGGTGTGTTTGAATCACATTAAATAGTAAAATTGAGGTCCTGTAGCGCAACAAGTTGTCAAAGGAGAAATTATAAACTCTTCTTGAAAAATTTTAAATGGAAATGTGGTCGAGTCTTTTCAAGTCATAAATAATTATAACGAACAATGTTAATTTTTCGCCTATTGGCGGCGTAACTTTTGCAGAATAGTTCACATTCGTAGGCAAAAACAAGAAGAGCAAGTGTTTTTGCCAGCACCAATCGCGTTTTTAATGGTGTGAAATATTGTGTGGGTCTTAGCATGCGAAGTATACCATAAACTTTCCCAACTGCCGCATTTATGTGAGTATACAAACTTAGTGTCCTATTAAAAATGATGCCAAGGTTTTTTGCAGTGTGAACATATTCAATGGGAGAATTATTTAAAAGTATGGCGGGAAAATAAGAAAGATCTAGAGGCTTCCTACTAATAAATAAACATTCCAACTTCTGTGGATTTAAAAACAACCCTTTTCTTAAAGACCAAGAGAAAATATTAAGCATCGTCTCATTAATGTAAAGTGAGAAGAAAAGAGGTCCAAGCATTGTGCCCTGTGGGATCCCGCGAGTCGTAGTAAGTAAAGCAGATAAGTTATTCGCGAAAGAGATAGCTTGTTTTCTATCGCAACAAGTTCACTGAAGAAGGAGAAAACTGGTATAATGACAAGAGCATATTGCATAGATTAATGTGATTTATCGTGTCAAATGTCTTAGAAAAATCGAGAAGCACCAAAAAAGTGACACGGTCTTCATCAAGGGCATGTCTGATATCTTCTACGACATTACTAAGAGTAGTGACGCAGCTATGCTTAGATCGAAAACCAGATTGCAACGGTGAAAGAATATTTTGGGATCTAAGATGAACATTAATCTGCTGCTGCATAATTTCTTCGAACACTTTAGAAAAGAAAGAGAACTGAATTTGGCCTGTATTCATTATTATTGGGACTTTTGGGTAAAGGGATTACCTTAGCCAACTTCCACTGGTTAGGAAAAACACTTGTCATTAGGATAATGTTAAATGTATGTCTAATAAAGGGTAGGAAGCTGGAAAAATTACTTTAACAAATACAGGATGAATTCCATCTATCCCAAAAGCATTTAATTTAATAGAAATAATACTCTTGAAATAATACTTTCAACTCGTGAACACGGGAAAAGTCGTTGGTGCAAATCTAAAGATTCAATATCTGAGTTTAACCTTCCTGGATATAGCTTAATACCACTATTTATTCTTCACTACGGTATTGCTATTTTTATTCGGAATGACGTTGCTTATCAAAATCTTCCTCAATTCAGCCATTGTTTCCGCACGGACTTTAACATTATGTGGCTAAAGTGAAACGTTAATAAACAAATCATCCGTTATTGTTTCCTGTATCGAAGCCCAAATTTTGACAGTTACTCAAAACTGAACCAAATTGATGCGCTGTCGGATTCCATAATCCAAGCACCGAAATCGTTATTACTGGCAATTTTAATGTGCATAATCCCAATTGGCCTCGATTGTAGGGCCAGTCAATACCAGTAGGTGATTATGCAGAAATCTTCTCTGAGTCTTACCATCTCACTCAACTTGTAGATGAGCCAACCCGAATTCTAGATGTTTCTGGCCAATCTCTTGACTTACTTCTCACTCCACACCCTGAAAAATATGCAGTAAGTGTGTTAACGCTCTTAGGTACGTCAGATCATTCTTAAGTGTCAGCTGTTTTTCCTTGCTCCAACACCCCAGCTAAAGAAAAAAAATCCCCAAAAGAGTCGTATGGTAATATAAGAATACCGATTGGGAAGGTCTCAACAAAATTTTCCGCAATTTCAACTGGTCGATAAGCTTTCTCGATATGGACGTGGATGCAAGTGCTGATGTAATCATAAATGGCTTGAAAATGTTTGTTACTCACAGATCAAAGAGTTTAAAGCCAAAAGAAAACTCTTGGTTTGAGGGGCTGTAAAGAACTGATTAGGAAGATTAAAAATTCCAACTCTTCGTCGGTTTCCACGCTCATCTACAATGATAGCCCAGTTGTTAGTTGTTAGATAAGGCTAATATGTTTGTAGAACTATTTGCAGAAAATTCTTCTCTGTCCGATAGCGACATGAATTCACCGGTTCTTGAAAATGTAAACTTTTCAATGGGAACAATTTATTTTCGCACCCGGGCAGTCGCAAGATACTTCTCTAAGAGTTGGAAAACAGCGTTCGTCTAACCAGTCCCCAAAAAAGGCGCATCTTCTTCACCCCCTAAACAATCGGCCTATCGATCCACTGGTGATTTGATGGCATATCTCACTGAAAAGTGGAACCAATCCTTACATCTTATTGAACAAAGTAAGATCATTGCGCTTGATATTTTTAAGGCATTCGATAGAGTCTGGTTTCCAGCATTTTTATTAAAAATGGGTGCATTTGGTATTGATGTATCTCTTTTTCGTTGGTTTAGTAATTACTTTTCCGACCGTTCAATTCAAGTTGTTTTGGATGGTTTTAATTCTGAAGTTAGTACAATAAATTCTGTTGTCCACCAAGGCTCTGTTTTGTCTCCGACTCTTTCTCTCACTTTTATAAATGATCTTTTTTCCGAAACTACTAATCCACTGTTTTGCTGATGACAGTACCCTCAGCTTTTCGTATTCATTTCCTGATTAAATTCATTGTTCTTTGAATGTGGAATTGCAACGGCAATATTATGTTGAGCTCATTAAATTCCGATCTAAATAGCATCGTTAAATGGGGTATTAAAAATCGTGTCGAATTTAATTCTTCTAAAGCTCAGAACTGTTTTTTGTCCTTAAAGCGGAATATTCCCCCTATCCCATTGTTCATGGATGGCGAATGCATCGTAGGAAGTGAAAAGCTGTCAATGCTTGGTATTGGGTGTATTACTGACCACCTTTTTTGGAATGACCACATATTGGATATTGCTAAAAATGCGGCCAAATGTTTAAGTTTCCTAAGACGATTTAAAAACTTTTTTCCGTCTCTGATCTGGCCATAATTTATAAGGTCTACATGCGTCCCAAACTAGAATACAATTCTCATATCTGGTCTGGTGCATCAAAAACATCTTTGCACTTACTAAACAGAATCCAGAATAGAAGCTTTGAGGCTGATAAGTGACAGAAAAATTTCCGAAACAACTGTTTCGTTGGAACATCGTCGAAGCATCTCTTGCCTATCACTGTTTAATGGTTACTTCTTTAAACAATGGTCCCCCCCTACAAAAACTTCACTGTAATACTCGTGCCGTTGGAAATGCTCATCAATATGCGTATAGTTAAGTATAGAGATCCTTTATTTTGCCGTACGACACGAATGTGGAATTGCGTAACCGACTCTATTTTTCCTCCCCATTTCAATGTCCAAACATTTAAGGCGAATTTACAACGGTTTCTCCTACTCAATCCTCCCACTGTTTTCTAAATGCTAGCACTGTGTTAAACCAACATTTAAAGGATAGTCATAATTCCTTGAGTGCGCGTTAATTATAAAAAAAATTCCTTGCTGGGTGCAGGATCATATGGACTTGGATAATCCAGGTAACATTAAACTGATGAAACTATTTAGTTTTTTATTTAAACTATTTACTCATACAATCAAAATTGATATCGCGATAGCTTAAAACGATTTGCGTTTTGGGTTGATTCTATTTTTATTTGAGTTAAATTTATTTGATTTTGGTTTAAATTGATTTGATTTTTGGTTATATAAATTTACGAATGGTATTCATATTATCTACACTCATTTTCCAAGTAGCCTTTTGTTTTATGTAAAAAAAAAATAAATCAATGGAATAAAAATACATTCTTCATAAAACGAGTTCTTAAAATGGACTATTAAGCTTAAAATATTGTTTTTAAAGTTTCATATATTTAAAACGGAAAACATACTGCTAATGAAACATTTAATAGGAGCGAGTGTTTTTCGTGAATACAATTTATTTTTTTATTTTTATTCAATCAATTATTTCTTTTTGCTTTTAAGTCCTTGTGTGTGAAAATTTGCATCTGATGTTCAACAAACTTTAACCTTCTAGCTTATCGTGAATTAGTTTTAAATCGATTTCAAAATTTAAACTGAACATGCATAGAAGAAAGCGTTCCAAGAAACTTATTATTTCTAAAGCAAACAAATTTTAAGTTCCAGTGAAGACTATTAGACTTCAATTTCTCTGGAAAATAACCATGACGTGTGAATTGGAGTTTAAACTTTTAGCACTAACGTTATCCACTGCAGGTGACAACTCGAAATTTATTTCATTTAGACGAAATGCTATCCGACAAATAAACACAATTTAAGATGATGGCAAATTGAATTTCATGACAGCGTAATTCAATAGAGAATGTGTCATTGATAAAATAATATCCCTTGGGAAGATGGAACTTTAAGAAAACTTTAAAATAGGAAATAATATTTGTAAGAGCACATAAGCATGTTGAAGGAAGATTTATTATACATACATTCATGTACTTGTATATATAGCATTTCTATGAAAATTACTAATGTTTTGTTTTTCGATGAAATATTTATGAACAAATATAAATGTTATCTGTTTTATTTCAAAAGTTAATGAATGCTGTCATAAAAATAAAATCATCATTTCAAATACAGGGAAAAGTATAGGAATACGGCTCGTATTTTGTATTTAAAAAAGGAATTTAATTTAAATTCATTGATAATAACATGAACGACTGGATCGCAAGAACTTACTCTTATGTAAAAGACTACACATTTTAAAAATTGATGTTACTAGAGAAAAGTGTTCATAACCATAAGAATCATTTTTTTAATGACAAATGCCCGATTTCACGAAGGATTTTCAAAGAATTAACATGCTCCTAAGCCTTAAAATTGGTTTTTTTTGTTTCACCATCGGACAGTGTTTTGTCCCTTTGTGAAAAATCAAAAAAAAAAAAAGAGGCTGGGTGCGACCCACACTGATAACTTCCCATTTGTGGTCTTGAAAACTTTATATTTAGTTTTTTTCAAATAACCAAATTTTCAGCGAAACAAACTTTAGCTGTAAAATTCAAACAAACATTATTTTAAGATTGAAAAGCATTTTAATTATTTAAAGAAATTTGAAATTGAGATTGTTGATGTATAAGTTGTTTCAAAATGTATTATATTATAGAAATTACTTTATTATTTCGGTTCCAAACATTTTAATTGAAAAAAAAATTAAAAACGAAATATTCAAATATAAAGATATGGTTTGGTTATTGATGGAAGGGTACTTACAAAATATATCCGCTCTAAAACTAGATATACATAAGTCAAATATAAACCATTTGTTAGAAATTGTATATGTATAAAATTAAATAATGGCAAAGTCAATATCATTGCTCGTTCTCAAGATATTCTAGTCGAAAAACAAATATTACCACTTTTTAGTAGATTTTTTTTATATTTTTGTTAAGACTGTCAATTCGATACTTGTCAAAATTTAACCATATGTTAATAATTGTATTATGTCGATACCTTCCCGTAAGAATGTACTAAGCGACACTTTTTTCGAAAATGACTTTTTGATGAGGAAATATACTATATGTTAAGGGCCACGTTTTGTCCTGGGTTTCGCCAACCTATTATGCATGAAAAGGAAACTAGAGTACAAATAAAAAAATTTATCAACTGCCATGTTTTCTCATTAAAATTATGCTAAGCAATATTAATAAAGATCTCATTGTCGTGCGCAACAAAAAATTTTGTTAGATGTCACTTAGTTTAACCAAAATTGTCTCTTAGCACACTATGATTCAACTAGAACTTTCTTGGTTTTTTTCGTTTCCTGAACAATTTTAGAAATGTCGCTTAGTATACATTCCTACGGGAAAGTATCGATGTATAAAACAACATACTTTAGAAGGCACTATCGGTGTTCATTCTCAAGAAATTCGACTTGAAATACAATTTTAACTAGTTTTCACTAGAATTTTTAATGGTTTTTTTATTTAAAAAAAAAACTATTAATTCAATATTTGTCGAAATTTTACCAATTGTACAAAATTATACTATGTTTAAAATAAACTAAATTAGAAGTCAATATCACTACTAGTTCTCGAGAAATTTGAGTCGAAAAAACAATTTTTACCAATTTTCAATAGAATTTTATATAGTTTTTTATTTTTTGTAAAAAAAACTGTAAACTGATTTTTTTTGAAATTTTCACCAGTTGTCAAACACATTATTTTTCGTAAAATAAAATTATTTTGAGTTTCAAATTGTTTTCCGTTTAACGGTATGTTAATTTTTTTCCAAATTCATACCAAATCTGTATGACTTTATAATGAGTACACTAGATTTTATTTGAAATCAATAGCGTTATTTTTTCGTGAGATATTTGAAACTAACCAAAATTTTTACTTTTTGTTAAAACCATTATAGTGAAAAAACTACTCACTGAATTTTAATAAACGCCCTTTCAGCCTCTTTCGAAGTTATTATCTATCAAACAAAATTTATTTGAAGTCGATATCTTTACTCGTTCTTGAGATATCGACGACGAAAAATGGTACCAGAACGTACGGACGTACGAACGTACGTACACAGACATCTCTCTAAAAATGATTGAAATAGGCTCTAGGGACCTTGAAACGTCGAGAAATGTCAAAAATTCCAATTTGACAAATCGGACCGATTACAATAACTCCCTATGGGAAGTTAAAAATTTAGATATGCATATTTTTAGTATTGATTCATAATTATGTAGTGTCAGCTCATGCTTAAGCGGTACTTTTATTGAGATAACTTCTATAATGTTATTGTGTACATTTTAAGATAAAAATTTTAAATTTATAAAAATATGGGTGAGTTATCAATATTTCTTTGTTTTGAAAACAAAAATAAAAAAGAGGCTGGGTGCGACCCACACTGATAACTTCCCATTGTGGTAAGAAAACCTTGAGTAGAATTTTACATCTTTTTCATAGACAAAAAGATAAAAACATATTGTGACGTTTTCTTCAATTTTACCATAGCTACTCGTATTAATGGAATTTGAATATGTGGGACTTGGGTACAACTGAACAACCTTATTCATATACGTATGTACAGTACATACATTCTTCTAAAAACTAAGTTGATAATAAAATTATAAAATTATGTATTATATTTATTATAGAAATTACTTTATTATTTCGGTTCCAAACATTTTAATTGAAAAAAATTTAAAAACGAGGTATTCAAATATAAAAGATATGGTTTGGTTATTGATGGAAGGGTACTTACAAAATATATCCGCTCTAAAACTAGATATACATATGTCAAATATAAACAATTTGTTAGAAATTGTATTATGTATAAAATTAAATAATGGCAAAGTCAATATCATTGCTCGTTCTCAAGATATTCTAGTCGAAAAACAAATATTACCACTTTTTAGTAGATTTTTTTTATATTTTTGTTAAAACTGTCAATTCGATACTTGCCAAAATTTAACCATATGTTAATAATTGTATTATGTCGATACCTTCCCGTAAGAATGTACTAAGCGACACTTTTTTCGAAAATGACTTTTTGATGAGGAAATATACTATATTTTAAGGGCCCCGTTTTGGCCTGGGTTTCGCCAACCTATTATGCATGAAAAGGAAACTAGAGTACAAATACAAAAATTTATCAACTGCCATGTTTTCTCATTAAAATAATGTTGCCCCCTGAAATTTGTATTATCCGCCAAAAAAATTATGCTAAGCGACATTAATAAAGATCTCATTGTCGTGAGCAACAACAAATTTTGTTAGATGTCACTTAGTTTAACCAAAATTGTCTCTTAGCACACTATGATTCAATTAGAACTTTCTTCGTTTTTTTTTCGTTTCCTGAACAATTTTAGAAATGTCGCTTAGTATACATTCTTACGGGAAGGTATCGATGTATAAAACAACATACTTTAGAAGGCACTATCGGTGTTCATTTCCAGGTAATTCGACTTGAAATACAATTTTAACTAGTTTTCACTAAAATTTTTGATAGTTTTTTTTTTTTTTTAAAAAACTATTAATTCAATATTTGTCAACATTTTACCAATTGTACAAAATTATACTATGTATAAAATAAACTAAATTAGAAGTCAATATCACTACTAGTTCTCGAGAAATTTGAGTCGAAAAACAATTTTTACCAATTTTGAATAGAATTTTATATAGTTTTTTATTTTTTGTAAAAAAACTGTAAACTGATTTTTTTTTGAAATTTTCACCAGTTGTCAAACACATTATTTTTCGTAAAATAAAATTATTTTGAGTTTCAAATTGTTTTCCGTTCTTAGAATATCTAGGTTATGAAAATTTTTTTTTCAGTTTTTTTTATTTAAAAAAATAACGGTATGTTCATTTTTTTCCAAATTTATACCAAATCTGTATGACCTTATAATGAGTACATTAAATTTTATTTGAAATCAATAGCATTATTTTTTCGTGAGATATTTGAAACTAACCAAAATTTTGACTTTTTTTTTAAACCGTTATAGTGGAAAAACTACTGACTGAATTTTAATAAACGCCCTTTCAGCCTCTTTCGAAGTTATTATCTATTAAACAAAATTTATTTGAAGTCGATATCTTTACTCGTTCTTGAGATATCGACGTCGAAAAATGGTACGAGAACGTACGGACGTACGAACGTACGAACGTACGAACGTACGAACGTACGAACGTACGTACACACACACACACAGACATCTCTCTAAAAATGATTGATATAGCCTCTAGGGACCTTGAAACGTCGAGAAATGTCAAAAATTCCAATTTGACAAATCGGACCGATTACAATAACTCCCTATGGGAAGTTAATTAATTTAGAATTCAAATAAGATTTAAAAAAAACATGTAAGAACATGTTCATAATTTTGAGGTATTATTTCAAAATTTGTCTAAATTTTATGTTGGCAAAGTTTCATCTGCATCTGTTTGCCCCTTTCTGAGTTATTTGCTTTAATTTACAGCTTGGCAGTAACTCAAAAATAGCTTCCTATTTGTAAAATGGCTTGAAGCGGACCAGAACAACAAAAATATTTCTGTTTTCAATTACGTTTTAGACGTATATCTACCATCTAGAAGATGCTCCTGATGTTATTAAATTCAGTGTAAAGAAGTCAGAAAATTTTTGTTTGTTAATATTGGAAGTTATGTAATAGGAATGAACCTAAACTACAAAAATTCTTTGTATTTGAACAATATTTTTATGCTGAGTGAAGATGTTTTAAGCGTCTTAAATAACAAAAATAATACAGAATCATCTCAAGCACATAGTTCCAAGCATGGAAGGCCATGTAAAAATTTTGGGGGAACTCAATGTAGCCTCAAAAAAGCGGAGGGTAGTGGATTTACTGCGAGATAGAGATCCTAATGAAATTAACGCCCTTATTACGGTTGTCAAAGATCAATGCGATATTTGATATTTATCAATAAAATTAATAAATCGGTATTATCGTTGTCGAAAATCAAAATTTTTGATGAATTGTGAACGCTCTTCAGATTTAAGATCTATTATGAATGGTTCAATTGACAAAATTGGTATTATCGTTTCCAAAATATTATTTTGTTATCACATTGTTAGCCAACCAGAAACTCGTTGATGATAAAATGATTTTGTTCGGATCGTGCAAATTATTTAATTGTGTAATGTCTACTATAGAACTTTTTTTTAGATGAATAAGATGTTGAAGAAGAAAATACTTCGGAGCAAGCGAACATTCGAAGAAAATTACGGGATGCCTCCAGTCCATTTGGTTTAGAAGAACAAATGTATGCAGATAATTCGATCTTTTTTTAATTTTCATACAAAACTTTAAACTTCCCGAAAAAAGCATTCCTTAATATATTTATAGATATAAACGACAACTTAAAACCACTGAAAAGACAACAATCCATCCCGAACATAACTAAACTTGCAGCTACCTCAAAATTCTTTGCACAAGGAGCGTTGAACGTTGGGAATGAATGGCACAACCCGCAGTGTCGGTCGTTTTGAAAGAAGTTTTATTTGTTTTGGGCTCTCTCGGCCAATCTGGAGAGCTCTTTTTTATTACTTACAATTTTACTTCTAAGTAAAAAAAAAAAAACAATAGAAAGTTAATAGCAATGTTTATAAAGCATACAAACTACTTACACTTTTAATAGAAACCACAGAAGATCAAAATGTTAGTACAGATTGGCGGCAAATTATTTAGAAAATGTATACGTCAATCAAAAGAGTCACTTTTCTATATTTACACATCATTTTAACAAACAGAAAAAAACAAAACTTTAAAAATTTTCTGCGGAAGTATTTTTGATAAACCTTTGTATGGGCTCGCAACACTGTATGCAGCGGCTTAAATTAAACAAACTTTTTAACACCCTTATAAACTAAATGCCCATTTTTGGTTTATTAAATTTGAAATGTCATCAGATGCAATTAACAAGTGGATATAGCAGCTGACATTTTTGTTTTGTAATATTTTAATTTTGAATTTTTAGAGAGTTTCTAATTTGCATGTGAATAATAATATTTCAATGATTTGCTTTTTATTTAGTATAATAGATTGATTGGTGGTCTTTATCCGCCGAAGAAGAACAACACATAGTAGTTCGCCGTGCTCGAGATTTTGATCAAAGTTGACATTACGATACTAGTGAAGACCAAAAAAGTGTGTCTCGCAATTCTGTCTGTCTGTCTATCTGTCTGTCTGTCTGATCGACAACAGCTTAACGACTTGGCCGATTTTCTTCAAACTTGGTAGATATAGATTTTATTTTTTTCCCCCGGATGTTTTTTTATTTGGTTTTTTAAGACCAAAAATAACGGTACCTGCCATATGATTTTTTTTCGAAATTTTATAAATATCTTTTTTTCTCAAAAACTGTCCCACATATTAAAAAAAAAATTCATAAAATTTCATTTAGTTAAACCTAGGTAATGAATGGAAAAAAATTTCCAAAAATTATTATTTTTGGTACCCCCCTTGGAACCATTTTTTTTGTTTTTGATTTTCTCAAAAACGGTACAACCGATTTTGATCATTTTTTTATGTTGAGGCTCCCCAGCAGTTTCAATATTATTGTGTATTTATATTTTCAAAAAAAAATTTTTGAATTTTAAAAAATTTTCAAAATTTTTTTTTGAAAACCCCATGCTCGATTTTTTTAAAACTTGATAAATAAAAGTTTCTTAAAATTCGATATCTCAAAAATGAGTCAATATTTTTTTTTGGAAATTTAATTTTCATTCGTACAATAATAAAAACCTAAAGGTGACGTACCAAGTTTTTTTTTAAATATTTTGAAAATTTTATATATCTACTTATAAAACCTTATTTTATAAAGAAACCACTACAACGACTTATAATTTTTGTTCTTGCATAAATTCATATTTGCATAGCATTCTGTTTTTGTCTCTTACTACTTAAAGAATTTAAAAAAATGATGATAATTTTATCCTTATGAACAGTTTTTTTTAATAACATTAGTTTTTAAAATTCCTAGTCTATTACATAGGAGCAAATTCGTGCGACCCAGTCGTGCATTTTGCGTTATGCAAACTCTTACTTATCTCGAAAACTGCTCTAACGATTTTGATAACAAAAATTAAGTTTGCTTTTATATGAATAGCGTACAGTTTGGCCGACAATTTTTTTAGGAAAAATGGTATTAACGGTACCTGTCACAGAACCGATTTTCTGATTTTCGACTTTCTTATAACAGCTCTACTGATTTTAACAAACATTTCTACACAGGAGATCCGTTGAATTTGAAAAATATTGTTTTTTTTTTTTATTTTTCCGAAAAATAGTTTTCGGATTTTGAAAAAAATAATAATTACATTTTTTTTTAGAAAATTAATATCTTGAAAACGGGTGCACAGTTACATTTTGGAATATCAACGGTACCTGCCATGTAACAATTTTTTTGATTTTCGACTTTCTCATATTAAAAAAACTTTTGTTTGCCAAGCTTCAAAAAATTCGAGAATGAGGTTTTCGAAATATTAAGTTTTGAAGCAAAAATTATAATTTTTTTTTAGAAAATCCATACAAAAATTTTTGTAATTTGAATTCACAATACTAAGCAAAATTTGAGGAGTTTTAGCATTGACAATAATGATCATAATTAGTTGCACCTTATTTTGTAAAAGGTTCTTTTGGGGATATCATTATTACCCATTTTTCAGAAATTTTGTTCAGCCATAAACAAAATTTTGAAAAAATTGGTATGGTAGGAACCATTATTTTTGGGCTTAACAAAAAAGAAAAAAAACATTTGGAGGGAAAAATTTTAAAATGCTATCTACCAAAATTAAATGAAGTCGACTTAGCCGTTTAGGCTAGCCAAACAGACAGACAGATGTAATTGCTGGACCTCCTTTTTCGGCTTTCCTTTCACAGTAAGTTCAAGTACCTACATACATATAGCTGCCGTCAAAATAATAGTAGTTAACCTCTTGACACAACAAAAACTAAAATAAATGAATCTACTTATATCAAAGAAATAAATAGTCATCTGATTTTCAAATTAATGTTTTTTAGGCTTTTAATTTCAGAAAAAAATCGTTTCCAAATTCAATAAATTAGTTGGTAATTTCGAATCTATCCAAGTCATACGTATAGAAAACAGCAGTCAAAAAAATAGTAGCACATTCAAAATCCCCGTTTAAATATTACAAAAGAGAAAGTTTAAAACAATTTCTACCATAAGTGATAGTCGAATGTTAGAACCTTAAATTAATATTTAGTTGCATGTCCCTTTTTGGAAATAACAGCAGCACAACAGGTATGGACTTCCAAGACTACTGTATAGCTTCCCAAAAGGCTGTGTTAGTAATTGGATTACAACAAAGAACATATTTCTTGACATCGCACCAAAGATTTTCTATAGGGTTGAGGTCTGAGGACTACGCAGGCCACTCCATGATATAAACCCACTTTTCTTGGAACCACTGCTTCGCAATTTTACTTGTATGCTTTGGGTCGTTGTCTTGTTGAAAGACCCATTTCAGTGGCATTTTATCTACAGCATATGGAAACATAACTTTCTCCACGATCTTCACATAATGCTGAATGCTGATCCATTATGCCTTCAATCCGGTATATGGGATCAACACCATAGAAAGAAAAACATGCGCAAACCATTATGCTTGATCCTCCATGTTTTATTGTCTTGGCTGTGAAGCGTTGATTATATTCTGTGATTGGGGGCCTTCTTAAATATTGACGAGATCCCTTTGCACCATATAACACAATCTTGGACTCGTCTGACCACCGAATATTCCTCCACAAAAACATGAAAATTCAGGGGTTTACCAATGATTTTATTTACACTACAATTATGTCAGTAACTGTATGTCGCAATTTAACAAAAACCACACCCAGCTTGTTTTATTCGATTTCAAAATCTAACCATCCGTATTGAAGAGCCCTTTACAATGATTCTTAGGAAATTTGAATCAAATCCTGAATACAGAAAATTATTATTCACTTATGTATAAACAACTTATAGATCAAAATTAATCTTGAACACAATTTAGATACACAATCTAATGAGAAAAGAAACAAAGATATCATTCTCTTAAACATAGAACTTCCAACTCAGCTTACTTTGATTTAATTGAATAGCAATTTCCAGGAAATCATTAAATCAATCTGAATATGGTATTTTAATGAAACATCGCATCGTGTACTCACAACTTATCAAGAACATCAATCAATTACTTTCGATATCTTCCACATGATTGCTTATTAATAAATGCGTAGTCAGGAATAATCTATAGCAACAAAATTAATTTGGAGTCGTAATTAATTCGCACGGCTGGAATTATAATATTACCTTATCTTCAGAAGAAATTGATGTTTAATAAAGTTGTCATGAATGCTAAATATATTTTATTATTAAACACACTGTATTCCTCACAACATAAGAGTACCTATTTTTAAATACCTATAGCTTAAGAATATATTTGTTATATTTCATAAAGTTAGTCTTAGTTATGTGACTTTGATTTCATGTTCCTCCTTATTTAGAGACAGCTAATTATTGGCTGAAACCAAACATATTTTCTCAAGTTCTACTGACTTTACTCATTCGTAAATGAGTGATGATAAAAAAGTTCTTTTACCTGACGAAAAACTTAACATAAGAACCAATTTAGGAATGTCGATTTGAGTATACAGAAGGCATGACTCATATATCAAAATTCAGATTTAATCAAAGCGTAGTCAATGAATTCAGAAGCCTTGTCATCACATCAATTAATACCAAGCCAAAGCACCCGGACCTAATGAAGTAGGTACCAATAGAGGTTTATAAAAACTGTTCAGATGATTTTGAAAAGACATTTCGTAACCTGCCTAAGCATAAAATACGAGTTTGGTATTGTTGCAGACTATTCTTATGGCGCTCTTTCAACACCCATATAAAGGTTGGTTAAATTTTAAGGGCCGATGTTGAATGTGAACCACAACTAAACGTCAAGTTTTTTTCTGCATTTCATTTGACATTTCTCAATTTCAGACTAACTCAATTTGATAAAAGATACACAATTGAACAACGCGTCAAAGTTATTCAGGCTTATTATGAAAATGGGCATTCACATCAAAATGCATATCGTGCACTTTGTGGTTTTTTCGGTCAATTTAATCGTCCAAATGTGCGTACAATCGGAAAAATAGCGCAAAATTTGAGCAAACTGGGTCTGTAGGAGATGTGAAAACACCAGTGCATGCTCGAACTCCTCCTACTGCAGAAAATATTGCTGCTGTTCGCGATAGTGTGGCTGAAGAGCCGCAACTCGTCGTCGTGCCCAACAATTGCACTTCTCACGCTCGTCGTTGATCAACATTATGCATAAAGACTTGCATTTACACGCTTACAAGGTGCAATTGACTCAAGAACTAAAGCCTCTTGACCATTCCAAGCATCGTCAATGGTCAGAATGGTGGCAAGAAATGACAACAGTAGATGATCAATTTTCGGAGAAAATCATCTTCAGTGATGAGGCACATTTTCACCTCAGTGGATTCGTCAATAAGCAGAATTGCCGCATTTGGGCGAATGATAATTCAAGAGTGATTGTCGAAAAACAAATGCACCCACAAAGAGTGACTGTCTGGTGCGGTTTATGGGCTGGCGGCATCATCGGGCTGTATTTTTTCCAAAACGAGGCCGATCAGGCA
The DNA here is from genome assembly GCA_963931855.1 of Philhelius festivus. NCBI lineage: Eukaryota > Metazoa > Arthropoda > Insecta > Diptera > Syrphidae > Philhelius > Philhelius festivus. The sequence goes on from OZ007556.1 coordinate 117,872,349, forward strand.
GGTGGTACTGGTGAATGATGTTCGCTATCGTGAGATGATAACGAACTTTTTATGGCCCGAATTGGAAAATTTAACCACCCTTTACAAAAGGCTATCTTAGAAAACTAAAGAGACATCGCTTTGAACTCAGCCTTAAAAATGTATTGATTGGTATTGCTCAAGTGCCTCTCGAATTGGGTAGAACTGAACGACAAGCTAAGCGAGTTCCAAGCCGACTTCAGGCCCAAAAACAGTACTGCAGAAAATGTATTTATATCTTCAAACTTAGCACAACTGAAACTTGGTAGAAAGCAAAAACTGTACACTTTTTTTGTAGACTTCAGAGCAGCCTTTGACTTTATTGATCGAAAATATTTATTGTGTTGGAGTGGCTATTAAGTTTATAAGAGTCCTAGAGAAATTAAACGAATCTTCAACCGCTATCGTATATGATGCTTCTTGAAAATTCGATGTGAACCTAGGAGTAGCCCAAGGATGTTGCATGAGTCCATTGTTATTTTTGTTATGTATATGTACATAGATGACATCACAGATGCATTACCAGGGGAGTATCCTTAACGGGAATGAAAATTAAACTGATTCTCCACGCTGGCGCTGTCGACATCTTTTTAGCTTAAGATCTTAAGATGTTACAGTTAATGGTAAATAAATTGGAAACTTATTGTCAAAAGTGGAAGTTAAAGGTGAACACCGATAAATCAAAGATATTAGTTTTAAAAAATGGAACGGGAGTATTAAGTCAAGATTAAAAATAGACTCCTGGAAGCGAAAGACTGGATGTAGTGAAGTAATTTTAATATCTCGGCATCAAGTTAACGTACAATCTTATTATGGAACTAACCACTATGAAAAGCTGAGAGTAGAGTTGTCGGAAAAACAATGAAGTGGATTAGAAGTTTCATAGAAGAGATCATTTATAAAAATGAGGAAGAGAGTCGGAGACAAAACGGAGCCCTGGGGAACGCCAGCATTTATTTTGTGAAGATCAGACTTAAAACCGTCCAATACAACATGTATTGAACGATCTAGAAGGTAATTTCTAATCCAACGAATAAGGGTTTCGTTGATGCCAAACGCACGCATTTTCGATAAGAGAGCCTGGTGCCAAATTCTATCAAATGCCTTATAAATATCAAGCGCAATAATCTTACTTTCTCCAAAACAATGAAAAGATCTGTTCCACTCTTCGATGAGATATGCCATCAGATCACCAGTGGAACGATTGCTGCTAAAGCCGTATTGCCGGTCATTAAGAAGCTTTTGATCTTCGAGATATTTCTTGAGCTGATGATTTATCAACGATTCCATGACCTTGAAAAGGAGGGCCGTAAGTGCAATTGGTCGATAGCGGGGGGGGGGGGGAATGGTCACTTTTTTTAAGAACAGGCTGGACAAATGCTGTTTTCCATCTTCTATGGAAGATTCCAGAACACTAGGAGCGATGGAAAAGCTTACGCAATGGTTTTTCTAGCGATGAAGAACACCTCTTCCGAAGAATAGGGGGTATACCACGAGGACCAGCGAATTTGTTTATATCGAGACTGCAACTGTATGAGTGCGGAAATATACCTGTCCCATTGAATGATTTACCGTCTCAAGTTCAGGAGGGGCAATTTTGTTAACAGGCAACGTGGAGGCAACGAAGATGGTGTAAATGCTAAATAGAATCGGCGAATTAACCGCTCCCTGCTGAAGACCATTTTTAATGTTAAATGATATGGAAGAAGTTACGCTGCCACTCTTGACAACAAACTAACTACCATTGATCATGTCATATAGCATATAAAAGTGTGGTTTACTTATGGCAAGCCTGGTCAGCTTTATATAGCCTTCTAGCCAAACGGTGTTGAAGGCCTTCTCCAAATCAATCAGAAAAGCACCCGCACTCTGTCCTTTGGTTTGGTTCTGTTGAAACGAGTTTAGACGCGGCATGAATGTTGTCATGTCCTGCCTTAAAACCGACCTGTTTATCCGATAGGATATTATTGCCCTTCGCCCACTTGGGTAGAGCTCTATTAATAACTTTCTCGAATATCTTGCTGACACTCGGTAGAGGACTTATGGATCGGAAAATAGACGAATTGGAGTTGTCCTTTCCCTTTTTCGGGAGAGGATGTACTACGGCTGTCTTCGACCGCACGAGATATTATGCATTATTCAGTGCGTTGGTGGCACATATGATATGGAGGGCTCACAGCTGTACCGAACCAAGTCATTGTAAAAAAATCCAAAACTAACGCCAAAAAGCTAAAAAGCAGCCCCCACAGCCATTACTTTCTCATGCGGATATTCAAAAATAAAAAGGTCATAGTCCAAGACGGCGCACATTGGGACGTCTAGTACATAATTCCGGACATTCGGTGATTTTTACTTGCGACTAATAGGTACTATAAGGCAAGTTATGCATTCGGAAAAAAAATGGAACTCGCGATTTTGATCAAAGTTGACATTACGATGATAGCGAAGACTAAAAACGTGGGTCTCACAATTCTGTCTGTCTGTCTGTTCGATTACAGCTAAACGGCTCAGCCGATTTTCTTCAAACTTGGTAGAAATGGGTTTTAATTTTTCCCCCCGGATATTTTTTTCTTTTTTTTTTTAAGACCAAAAATAACGGTAGGTACCTGCCATACGAATTTTTTTTCGAAATTTTATAAATATTTTTTTTTCTCAAAAACTGTCCCATAGATTTTCTTAAAAAAATCATAAAATTTCATTTAGTTAAACCTAGGTAATGAATGAAAAAAAAATACCAAAAAAATATTATTTTTGGTACCCCCCTTAGAACCATTTTTTTTGTTTTTGATTTCCTCAAAAACGGTACAACCGATTTTGATCATTTTTATTACATTAAAGCTCCCCAGCAGTTTCAATATTATTGTGTATTCAAATTTTCCAAAAAAAAATTTTTTGGATTTAAAAAAAAAATAAATTTTTTTTTTTTTTGAAAACTCAATATTTCGAAAATCCCATGCTCGATTTTCTTAAAACTTGATAAATAAAAGTTTCTTAAAATAATCTACAAGATAAAAAATTTATTTTATCTTAAAATAACGGTACCCTCCATACAACTGTTAAAAAATAGTTTCGAAAATCGTATTTTTCTCGAAAACGGTTCCGAGAATTTTGCTTACATTTTTAGTCTTTCGATTAATTTTTAAGATCTATAAATTAATACAAAAAATTTTAAAAGCAAGACAGTACTGACTGTACCTACCATAGAACGATTTTTCAAAATTTTGAATTTCTCATTATCGACATAACGGGTTTTAATGAAATTTTTTATAGAGATGCTTCTAGCAACTTTAAGAAACCTTGCATTTCAGAACTTAAAAAAAATATTTATTGAATTTAAAAAAAAATCATTTTTTTTTTTGAAAATTCGATATCTCAAAAATGAGTCAATATTTTTTTGGAAATTTAATTTTCATTCGTACAATAATAAAAACCTAAAGGTGACGTACCAAGTTTTTTTTTTTGATATTTTGAAAATTTTATATATAAAACCTTATTTTATTAAGAAACCACTACAACGACTCATAATTTTTTCTTGCATAAATTCATATTTGCATAGCATTCTGTTTTTATTTCTTACTACTAAAAGAATTTAAAAAATGATGATAATTTTATCCGTATGAACAGTTTTTTCTAATAACATTCGTTTTTAAAATTCCTAGTCTAATACATAGGAGCAAGTTCGTGCGACCCAGTCGTGTATTTTATTTGTTTTTATTATTCGAAATATTTTTTGTTTGATATGCATAGAAAATTGTCGCCTCTTTTACATATAAAACAGTTTTTTTATATACACTCTTTAGGGACTCAAAGATGCAGTATTTTTAAAACAAAACAAAAAATGGAATTTCAAGCTTTTTTGTAATTTGTTTTTCTCAGACACTTTTTATGTTTTCTTTTCGAAATAAATTTTGTAGGCATACAATTGGTTCATTTAAGCTTTACAATTAAAAAAATCCTTGAAAAAAAAATTGTTTTAGCCTTAAAAAAAACTATTCTTGTGAGTATTTTTAAAAACTCCTAATTTCAGGTTTGAAGATGATTTTAAAAAAATGCTCAAAAACGCTCGGTTTTTGGGTAGTCTTAAATAAATTGGATCCGTCCGCATCCGACCCCGCTTCCTGGAGGGTTTTTAAAAATCTCCCTTAGAGCTGATAACACTTAAATAAAATAAGTTTGTTAACTGGGGAAGGGGTAGGGGCATCTATGCATTATAAATAATAATAACTAACATTAAGAAATCTAAAACTATGAAACAGTGCATACATTGACATGAAAGAAAGAGGGAGGGGGTGGGGATTCTCCTTTAATCAATTAAATCTTATTTGCTCTGGTTAAAGAGATTTTGTCTTTATGTTATCATTATTTGTTACAGACTTAATGGCAAAACAAATTATGGCTCTCATGCTGACGGTTATTTTTTCTCTCTTAATTTAAAAGAAAAATGTAATCAAGTGATTTTATAATAATGAATGCCATTTTTGTTTATTTTTTTTTTTTAACAAAGCGATCGTCTAGTACACAAATAAATTTGAAGCCTTCTACTAAGTAAAAATGGTTGTGTTTACTTACGCAGATTTTGTCAACGTTTTAAAGGCTAACGGGCGTGACTTAACTGACTATTAATATTGTTATTCAAACAGCGAAAGTAAAATCTCGGGAAAAAATTGGACTTGTTTGATTGGAGTTTTGTTTGAAGCTGGAAAATGGACTTGTAGAATGCAGCTACAATAAAATGCGAAAAAAATGGTTTAAAACGTGGCTTGAAACAGAATTTAACAAATTAACCTTTATAAAACCACCCCCATCAACCGCTAACAACACTAATGAACAGTTTGATAACTTCAGTGAGCGACAAAAACAGGCGTAAAACCGAAGCTTTACGTCAAAGTACATGCAGCACTACGCTTCTTTTAGCCGAAAAAATGAAGTTGAAAGGTGAAGTTAAGCTTAATGCTTCAAAAGTAATAGATTTTTTAACAAAATACCATGAAAAGGCAAAAGAACTTTTGTATAAACTAAACATATATTAACTAGAACAATATTCAATATAAATAACATTCAAATTAAAATGTGAGCGATGTCTCGAAATACATTTTTAAAAAAAAGTGCAAAAATGCATATCAAACTTGTAATATGAATTAAGAGCAGGACATATTAATTGTTCTTACTCCATTTGCCTAAAGCTTAAATTTGAAAAGTTTCAGGGGTTATGTTAAATTTTTTTTTGGAAAATTGCCCATTTTTTCAGAGTTTTTGAAATATAGTATGAAACTATAATTTTTCAAGTACAAAATAGTGAAAATCCATCCATTATTTCAAAAGTTACAGCCCAATGACCACTTTTTCATGTTTTCGTTCCACTGTGCGGCGTGGCGCGTCCTCTGGATCTATTCCTGCTGTCAGAGAAGTAAGTACGTATCTATTTCCTGTCGATCTCGGGAGTTTAAGACACTGAAGTTTGAACATAATCGGGTCGCTGGCGCTGGAGTTAACGGCCCGAACTTTATTGTTGCAGTACATATTAATAGATAACGTTATTTGCTTTGATCAGCTGGTTGATGTTCTTAATTGACGACTTCCGTGTCATAGTCGCCAAACAGCTTGAGCCAGTAAACCGTCAGTTCAAGCATTTGAGTCTTGTCAGTAGTCCATCAATAGTCGCGTTACGGTACATATCGGTTACGTTCTCTGTATTTTGGTATTATTCTGTTCATTGTTCGTAGGACTGTTTCGTCAGTTTGTTCTAAATATTGGCCAATTTCGTTGTTTGTCAAATTCCCGTCATTTGGTGGGGGTATATTATTTGCACGAATTCCGCTCGGTAGTGCGTTGGTGAAGCGTGGCCGGCGGCGCAAGAAGAAGATGAAGAATTTGCAGGTATATACTTCTCTAACTCCACGTGCCCGCAGTAGTCGCTGTCGTAGTCCATCGTTTGTAAACAGTTTCTTGTCCGTTGACCTGCAATGTCAGTAATTGTCAGTCTCGAAAATCCAACGCACTAATCATTATGTCAAGAGGTATACTGCTAACGATATATGGGTAGTCATAATCCTTTGAGTGTGTGCAAATCTATCAGTCAGAAAAAGAACTTACCCCATTGTGTAACACAAAAACAAATCAAATGCTTTGCATACAAAACTGTGAAAATTCCAGCATTGTCGGTAAATCTATAAAAACTAAAAACGATCCAATTATTTTATTTTTTTATTTTAGAAAAATTTTTATTGCTTTTGTGTTTTATTTGAATATAAAATGCCAGACACATTTACCATCCGCAATTCGTGAAATTTTTCTATTCTATTTTATTTTTGTTGGAAGTCATGCATTTTCCAGCTTTTTATGATGACAAAAAAAATTGTGTCAATAGATACTGTAGTTTTTGGTTAACAAAATTATTTTATTTTGTTGGATTATTGATTGTATAGAGTTCAAAAAAGATTGGGGGAAATAAACAATTATAATGACTGAACGGACACATTTTGATTGGTATATTTCGACTAACTTTTAGTCAATAATTTCAATTGAACTACCTGAAACAAAAGTCAGATTAAATTTAAAACAAAATTGTTCTAACTAGTGCCCAATTAGAGGCAAAATCTGTTATAATAAATACCGGTTAACATATTTCGAAGAAATAATGAGTTAGAAGCAGATATTGTGTTTCAAGGTTTTCGTCCTATATAGGAATGTATTCGGGTGTCCTGAAAAATGTCTATACACTGTTCAATAAAAAGTGTCTGAACGAGGCAATGGACTAGTTTTTTTCAAAACGCTCGCACAGTGGTGCCTGTAGGCACTCTCAAGAGACTTGTTTCCACTGGAAAACTTTTACGGTGGATTAAAGGCTTTTCGTGTGTTGTTGTTTTTTTGAAGTCCTTGAGACAAATTTATGAATTTAAGTATGCAAATGGTTGTCGCTTTGTTTTTGTAATTTTTAATTATTTTTGTTTCTGAAGAAGCAGTTTGTTGGAACAAAAAATTTGCTTGTGCGAGTTCTAAAAACATTGTATGTACTTATTAAATTTATTAGATCGTCATATTTACTAGGAGAGACCCAAGGACATGAATGAGGAGCTGTATGGACCTGGAACCCAACTCAGTGATAGTTTTGGATAATACAACTTACCATTCCATAAAACTAAATAAGGCACTATCCAATTATAACAGAAAAGATGACATACAAAAGTTGATGAGACGTAACTACGTAAGTTTCCAAGATGACTTGGTAAAACCAGAGTTACTGGAAATAATAAAACCATAAAAATCAAATTAAGTGACTAACATGGTGAAGGCTCAAGATGCACAACATCAATTACTTCGCTTGTCACTTTATTACTTGGAGCTTAATCCAATATAATTGGTTTGGTGAAAGAGTTTGTGGTAAATGAAATGAAAACAAGTCTTTTAAAGTGAGTGAAATAAAAAAAAAAAAACATTCCTAGGAAATAATTGCAAACGTCGACAACAAAAAATACCTCGCTGTATCGAACACGTTAAATTGAATTTTGAGCCGAAGATGTTGTAAATAGACATTTTTGCCAAAGAGCCAGTAGAAAAGTCAGTAAATGACCTAAATTATAATGGAAGCAGTATTATTTTGTGTCAGATATTTATACATTATAATAGAAATACATATGTCCTTAAATGGGCTTCAGGTCAATATTAGGATTGATTTTTAGTAATCAATAAAGCTGCAATGCTTCGGGTGTGCTTACGAGTACATCCTTCTTCAGGCAACTGATGTCAATTTTTGTTTGATGGCATGAATAAGTCTGTTACCATACCTGAATCCGGCTAATCTCCGGTCGATAAGTCTTCTACCGAGTATCAGTAAGGTATTCGAAAAAGTTATTAATAGAGCGCTGTCCAAGTGGGCGGAGGACAACAATATCATACCGGAT
>OZ007556.1:117880467-117964390 GCA_963931855.1 Philhelius festivus
TGAAGGACTGCACATTAGGGTGGTCCTTATTTTTCGACTTTTGAATTATCCCCACTTTCTCATTTGATTATATTATACCTTTAAATATGAAATACGTTTTTTTTTGTTAAGATTTAGAGGTTACAGCTTAAATAATAGTTTCATTAATGTTTCATTTAGGCGTTTACATATATCACATTTTCCGTGCAAGTAAAACTCGCTTCTTATCTCTTCCTCCCCTCGACCTCTCTTCTGTACCGACGCGTAGAGATTTATACCGTTCACAAAATCAAAAAGATAAATCGTAAGACGTACAATTTAAGGCGTACGCGTGCGCACTAACATCATAATAAGTTAAAAATTGGTTTGTGCGCATGCGTAGGCGTACGTTTTAAATTGTACGTCTTATGGCTTATCTTTTTGATTGTGTGAACAAACACCCTTATCCCGCCCCGCAGTTCAGATGTAATGAGTTATTAACGAGAGCGCACGCGTTTTATTAGTAAAAATCATAGTAACGTGTTTTAACTTGCAATGGCGTCTACAAGTAGCGGACTCAGTAAAGCTACTAGAAATCAAAGTAAAGTTCGACAATTATTATCCGAATTAAGCCAATCAACGTTGCCATCCATCGGTGAAGTTTTGTGTTTTTTTACTACAAAAATGAAGAAAAGAAAAGCATACGTGAATCTGCGACTTTGACGGAGTTATAAATTTGTGGGAAAAAGTTAGTATACCAATTCAATTAAAAAAACATGTCATCAGTAAAATTGAAAAACTATTCAAAGAATGGCAAAATCTAAAAAAAAAAAAGAAAACGAGAAAAAACGCTCAGAAGCATTAAAGAAAAAAGAACAACCCTGGCAATAAAAATTAGAAGATTTATTTGATATTGCTCATCGTGATGCTTTAAATATTATGACTTTAGAAGAAGACAAGGAATTTTTATTAGCAATGCGACAAAATCGACACTACTACTTTAAATACCGGCTTAAGAAGTGGAGTATGCGTTCTTTGGGAACGAAAAATGGATACAAAATGCTTTGATTTGCTTGTCGAAATTATGTTGTCAGCTGTTGTGGATCAATCGCTTGCCCATATAGAGGTCCTGATATAGAATTATTTAAAAGATTTAAGAACAATTGGAGCACTATTGACCAAAGCTACTTCAAAACAATAACAGATGATGCTGAGGCAAATATTTTTGCAGAAGTGGCCGCAGGCAGGATTTCTTTTGCCAAAAGTAACTACAAGTACATCAACCTCGAGATGACTACAGAGAACTGTTGAATCTCACTATCATTTTCTTAGGAGGTGCTCCTAAAAATGGCATTTTATTTAGGAGAGCTAGATGGATGGCAAAAGCCTTGTACTGTTTGAAAATCTATTTATTTAAGCATCAGTTTAAGCTAACGAAGAAGGACGAAAAGGCTATGAGAGAAATATGCATTTTCACGGTGATGATTTGTGTTAAATATTGGTTTCAAGCCTCTACCGGATGGTCAGCACCAAGAAACGATTTACAATTATTGAAAGATTTTAAAGCCTTTGAAAGCTTTAACAAAAATATAGCTACTGTTGCGCTGAAAAAGATTCTAAATAATTTGTGGTATTTGTCGGAAGAGCTAGTTTCGCTTGCCTTTTTCGATGACGAACTTTCAGTTCAAGAGAAGAAAAAAATAGTAGAAGCACTGAAAATTGAAAGCACAGAAGATTGCTTAAAACGATTAAACCTTGATATCACACATATCCATGAAAAAAATATAGAAAACTTCGTGAGCAGTAATTCTTTAAGATTCTTCCAGATCCTAGGTATTTCATCAAATTTTTTTAAAAAAGGCGTGGAAACTTGAAACGAAGACACTGATTATGTAGCTGTCAAAAATATCGTTCATTCTTTGCGAGTAGTGAACGACGTTGCTGAGCACGGTGTTGCTTTAATGGAAGAATATAATTAAATGATTACAACTAATGAAGAACTAAAGCAATATTTGCTTTTGTAGGTAAAAGAGTATAGGAAAAAGTTCCCTAATACTAACAAGTCAACCCTTGTATCTTAAAAATAAATGATTCAACTATCTACATAATATCTTAATTTATAACAACAATAATTTTGTAACATTTTGTATGTCCTGGTTATAAAAATAAAAGAATGTAACAAATACAGATTTTGAGTTTTTATTTAAAATTCAAACCTTGGTAGCGACCTCTAAATGTAATTTAAAAAATTCCAAAAAAATACTGAAATACTTTTTTATGGTATATAATCAAATAACGTGGTGCCCCGCGAAATTAAAGAAAATAATTTTTTTTCTTAGAAATAAGAACCACCCTACTGCACATCTTAGTTGATTAAATCATGCTTCGAACATAACTACTCATGCGCTAGATCTAAATGCGAACAATTTTTAAAAACGCTTTCGCACCTCTTTCCTTGAATTTGATAAAAGTTGACTTGCCTCTGCCCACTTCAATTACAATGTTTTTAGACTGTTCCAATCACTGATCCCTTAAGCTTTGTCAAATGCTGGTGCGTTACTATATTTACCTAACAAAGGGATTCAGGTAAAACAAAGTGCACAACTGGGTCGCACTCTTATATAAAATCACTAAAACAATTCCTTTAGTATTTGGAGCTGAAAACAGGATGCCTAGTGATTCAAGCAAATATTAGTTTATGCAAGAACAAAAATCATAAGTCGTTGTAGTGGTTTCTTGAAAAAATAAGCTTTTATATACAAAATTTTTAAAACATTTTTAAGAAAAAAATTTGATACGCCAACTAAAAAAATTTATTTTGTACAAACAAAAATTTAAAAAACCGAAAAAAATATTGAGCTATTTTTAGGATATCGAGTTTTCCAAAAAAAATTATACTTTTTTTTAAGTTTTGAAATAAACTCTTTAGAACCTTCTCTATAAGAATTTTCATTAAAATCCGTTGTACCGACAGTGAGAAATTCAAAATTTAAAAAATGGTTCTATGGTAGGTACAATCAGTAATATCTTATTTTAATTTTTTTATTAAATTATACATCGTAAAAAGAAATTGAAAGAAAAAAAAAATTATCAAAATTGCCGTTTTCGAGAAAAATGCGTTTTTCGAAAACCATTTTTTAACATTTGTATGGCGGGTACCGTTGTTTTTAGGCAAAGTCATTTTTTTCATTCATCTTGTAGATTGAATGAAGAAACTTTTATTTGTCTGGTTTAAAAAAATCAAGCAAACAAAAATTAGATTTTTTTTTAAATCAAAAAATAAATGTTTTAGAAAATTTGAATATATAATAATATTCAAACTTTTGGGGATCAAAATCGGTTGTACCGTTTTTGAGAAAACCAAAAACAAAAAAATGGTTTCATGGTTGTTACCATAAGTAATCAGTATCTTCAAAATGTGTTAAAATTATTATTTCAAATTATATTCTAAAATCTATATTACTAAATACTTAAAATTGGCTTCCCATTTTTTTTTTAATTTAAAGACATTTGTTATAATGTAACGGATACTATTATTGGCACCCCTTTATTTTGGACCAACTATTGGCACCCATTCATCCAAAAATGTTTTTTTATAAGATCTAGTGACCCGAGCAAATAAATGTTTATTTTTTCTTAAACTGTATCTTATAATTCTGTAATAATAATTATAATTAAAAATCACAACCCCATAATTCTGTGTTTTTGTTCTGTTAATTTCCTCTTCAGTTCGTTTTTATAATTGCAAAAGTAAAAACGTTTTATAGTTGTGAAAAAATTATCAAAAATTGAGTGTTCCTGCTAAGGAGAGAGAACTTGGTGAGCGTTCGTTTTTGATTATTTTTTGTTATATTTAATAAAAATTTATAGTTTTTGTTATGAAAATATAATAAAGTTAACGTTTTTAACAATTTTTTGTTAAACAAATTGTTAGAATTTAATAAAAAGGTGTGCCAATAATTGGTTCCGAAAAAATCTAGGGGTTCAATTATTGGCATGGAGGAGCCAATTATTAATTTTATGGGGCTACAGTTATTGGCACTGCCAATAATAATACGTTTTAGAGTGCCAATAAATGTATCAATTGACGGTTAAAATTCTCAGTTTTAAAAAAATGCCACAAAAAACACAGAAATGTAACGAAAATGATATTCTCAACATAAAAAATGGATAAATATTCAAAAAATTACCAATATTCCTAGATCTACATTACAATTACGATAAAGCACTCGTTATACAAAATCACGCCCAGGACCAGTTACTACATACTTTAACTTAAGAGGAAGAAGAACTTACTATCGTTGAATTGGTACAAGTTTTTCAAAAAAAAAGCAAAAGAAGCTATGTTTTGTCTTCTTAAAATTATTACCTACAATATGAATTATTAATTTTAATTTTTTGTATGCTTTCTCTTATTTTTACTTTCATAAAAATTTGTTTTATTTTTTTTTTCTTTAATTTAGGGGTGCCAATAATTTTACACCTGAGTGCCAATAATTGTAGTCGGGTGCCAATAATTGTAGTTTTGAAAAGCTTTTTCTAATTCACCTTTTTTAACATTTTATTTTCAAAAAAGAAATAAAATGAAGTTATAGCTTAATAAAAAAAATTTCAAATTTTAATTTGATATATAAAATATATGAGCCGCTTTTTTATTGCAAAAGTTATTCACATTTTAGGAGGAAAATGTCCTTAGCGGTGGCAATAACTGTATCCGTTACGCTATACAAAATTTATTTAATAATAAGACGATTTGGAAACCTTGTTCGCATAAATTCATACTTTTTTAGAAATCATACGGCAATTTTATGCATTTAAACTTTTTATCCAAACTGTCAAACAAATTTGAGAATCTAAGTGCCCCTATTAATGGTCCCATCAAATAGTTGTAGTATTTCGTATCAGATAACATTTCTGTTAGAATATAGGGTGATATGCATAAAAGATAGTAAATGCTTTTACTTGAGAATTTCTAAGTAATTACTTTTTTTGATATGCATAAAAATGCAGTAAATGCTGAAAATAAAGTATTTACTTGAGGCCACAGTACTTACTTTTTTCGGATGAACTTTTTCAGTAAATACTTTATTCCGTATGCATAAAAAGTAGCAAGTACTTTTTTTCTGTAGGAATTACTTCTTTTTTTCAAAGTCAAAGGATAGCAACATGAAAATTTAAAAGTACATACTTTTTTTGATTTAAACACATAACTATGTAGCTTCGAAACCATAAAAACTTACAGTCTTAACTCTATTCTCAAAGGATTCACGTCGCTGATATAAATTAAAATTAAGTTACTGTTTACTGTACTGAAATGGCGGAATTTTGTACGCGTTAGTTCACAAAAAGTCTATAAAAGTCGAAGATCGGGTTCAGAATCAAATTTTGAACAACTCTATCGTTTTGAGAGGGAAAACGTAGATTGGTTGAGTGAATACTTACATTGGTAAGTCATTGCAAAATCGTAATTTGTAGTTTTAAAACTTGACGCACCCTTACTATTTGGAGCCTTTTGTTAGTTCGCGGAAATGATGTAGAACTTTCTATTTTCTTATACGCCTGTTAACTTAAAAATATAATTTATAATTTTACAAGAAGCAAACACTTATGAAAACTGTTATATATGTATGTTGCGATACTATACTAATAGGCTTCCGTTAGTTAAAGGAGTTAGTGGTTTTTAGTTACTGGCGAAGTTTTAAAACTTGCCCTTAGTCGCCAAGTTTATATAGAGTCTTATGTTGAACAAATGGTTCATATATATAATACTTTTTAAGGAGCTCAAACTGAAACAATAGGAGGGGCAAGCACTCATCAAGAAAAGATGCAAATTTTTTTACGATACGTTGGAGATCCTGGATTTCAAGTTGGCGTTGGTGAAGATATAGGCGTTCATCAGAGTACTGTATCCAGAACAGTTAATTTTGTTGCAAAAATAATAAAAGACAAAGCTTCTCATTGGATAAAATTTCCATCGAGCTATGAAGAACAGCTGGGAGCAAAAAATGATTGGCTAAGCAAATACAGGTTCCCATTATGCATAGGAGCCTTGGACTGTACTCACGTGGAAATATTACAACCTAGATTTCATTCGGAAGAATACATTAACCTTTATATGCTTCCATCAATATCCAGGCAACTTGTAATTCAATGGAATATTTTACAAGTGTTGATTGCCGATGGCCGGGCTCAGTTCACGATTCCAGAATTTGGAGAAACAGTGCTGTGGAACCCATTATGAGAAACTCCACTAACATTGTTTTACTGGGAGATGAAGGATATGGGATCACCACCTTGGCTAATGACACACTTTAAAACCCAACGAGTAATCAAGAAAGAGCTTTCAACAAACTGCATTTAAAAGAAAGAGTCATAATTGAAAGATGTCTAACCCGATAAGAAAAAAAAAGTATTTACTATCAATTTCCGATGAATTCTAGTATTTACTTGGATGAATTTAGTATATACTGAAAGTATTTGCCAGTTAGTAAGTACTAAACTTTATGCATATGGAATGAAGTAAATACTTTAAATTTAACCATTTGCTTTAAGTTATAGTATTTACTATTATCTTTTACTTGTAGTAAATACTTCCGTTTTATGCATATCACCCATAGTTAGACAAATTTAATGTTGTATCAAATTACAAAAACATAAAAGTCTAACAAACCTTACGTTACGTAGCTGCGTCCGGTGGTGCGTTCTTTTTCTTACAATATTTAACTTTTGCAATATAAAGGTTAACTTCGAAACTCTGTGGTTTTTAGTGCATTGAGTCCAAAGTTCTGTCAAAATTCATATAAAAAAAATTCTACTAAAATGCACAGAAAATGTGATTTCAAAATCTAAGTAACATATTGGGTACGTTCGATAACAAAAATTGTATTCTACCTATGCAAATCACCAATATTGAAAATTAATGCAATAAGTAGTTCAAGTATTTATTTGATATTAAAGAGGAATATCAAGGTAACCTTCTTCTAAACTCATCTTTGGTCTTCGACGATACAGGCTCTCTAGCCTAATAAATCCTATTTTCAATATAGACCAATATAATTGACTTCAAAGATGAGTAGATAATAATTACATGTCATGTGTAAGCCACACATCCTGTTTAAAAAGAAGTCACAGAAAGTTTTGATTTTGAAGAAGTTCTGCAAAAAGTAAATTAAAAATATTAATACCGAGGAATCACAACTGTTTAATACGTACACACATACCAAATTGATAAATAATCAAGATTTCAATCAGTGCTTCCATTTACCACAAGCTAATTACTCCTATGTAAACTTGTGCACATCACATTGAAATATCCCTTGCCATGAGTCAATAACAAAATGGATGTGTTGTCGGATGCAAAGCAAACTACTTTGCAAAATGTCGAAGGACAAAACTCGTATACAATCAAAAAACAATTCGTGCGCCGATAATGCGACAAAATACAAAGCCTTTTCATTTGTACGAGTAGTATTGGAGACAATTGAAATGAAATTCAAAACTCAATTAGGAAGTCTGTGGATTGGTCAATAGTGAGGATAATATCGATGCGAATGAGGGTTTGATACGTATTTTCTAGAAGGATTAAATTGCCTAGAATGTTCAATTGTGTTTAATATTACAACAAAAGTTTCAATAAGAAAAACAAGTATTTACATACACTCTTTCCCGATTTGTTTTTAAATTTCATCATGGCTCTTGCTATGTTTATGTTCAGCATTATAAGGATCTCACAATACATTCTCGAGCGCGTTTGAATTATAAAAAAAAAAAGTTCCTGGCTATTCAACAATTTTAAAACGGATTCCAGTTTAACGCACTTGGTCGCAAGGTTTAGTCCTTGAAATGCTTCTCATTAAGAATTTCGATTATTGTTGTATTAAAGTGTTCTAAAGCCGTTTTCTACGATTTCGGGCAATTTTTGTATTTCATCACAAAACGTGGGAGTTCCCAGATCTTGTGAAAATCTTTTTAGCTTCTTTTCTAATATATTAAGGCGCATTTGCAAATGATCTTAGGAGTTTATCTTCAAACGTTGGTAGGCTTTTTGGAAATAGTATTGGCGAGTCCAACTCCAGAGTAGTATACCATAAGTCCAGACGTGCTTAAGTACCTGCTGTATAAAACCAGCTTGCTTTTGGTACTGAGCTAAGAGTGGTTCCCGAGCTACTGGTACATTTGTATTGGTCTATTTTCTTTCGAATTTGGAGTTTTCGTGCCGATGGGCTTAGTCCCCACAATGATACCTCTGGCCACGGGAGTTCTTTTGGTGGTGGCATCTTCGTTTCAATTTTTTGTGCGTTAATCCTTAACAAAAATGGAATATACACTTATGTATGTACTTTTTCTGCTGCTATATTTTCGCCCTTCCCAACCAATGTTGATTAAATTGATTCTCTGGTCAAAGTCGCAGATCCCCTAGATGAGTTTGTTATTGTAAATGAATTCAACCTTCTACAACTTCAATGGGATCCATAAAAAGATGAAGCATCTTTTATGTCTGTAAATTCCTTCTCTGAAAAGTAGCTCCTACTTAAGGATCGTCTGTGTTTTTTTTTTACTTAGGTCTTTTCCAGGCAATACTTGACTTCTCGGCAACCTGAATGCCGTTTCTTCTACAGAATGCAAGATTGTCTGATATCTTTTGACAGACAATCCCATCAACTCTACTCAAAAATTCTTGGACAGGACATCTGCAGACCCTTAAATAGTCAGACAAGTTTGCTAAGAGACGACTTCTCTCTTGGTCTGGATGGATTGCCTGCCATATTTCAAAAAAAAAAAATGTTTCAATTCCCTCTGTTAGCCACTCACAGCAATATTTCGTCTCCCAAGCTATTTTTCTAAGATTATATAGGGATTCTTAATTTTTTCCATTCATAAAAATGGCGCAAAGGACCATATTTCTAACTACCGCACAGTGGTTCAGAATGCATATTTAACGCGAATTTATTCGAATTTCTTACGTCTAAGAAAATAAAAAAATGTGTTTCAAATCCAATGTTCAATAACTGAATTATATTATAATACACAAAATTATTAATTTGGGTAAGTGTCTTGGTAGTATGGTACTGCCAAAGTTAACAATCTACCAACATTTATTTTTAATCAAAATAAAGGGTAATAATAATTCATAGATTTCGATAACTAATTTATTGTTAATTTATTTCTGTCATGTTTTATTGATTTCTTTGTACTAAATATATTATGTCTAGCCGAAAAAACCGTTAATATACGTTGTGTATTATTAGTTACCACTTTTCTTAAATGTATATTGTTTTTGATGAAATTTATAAGAATATCGAGGATTATAAAAAAATGCAGATGATTGCAGGTGCTAAAAATAGTTACATTATTTAGTTCATGCATTATAATTTAATAATATAAGAAAAAGTAAGTCCCTGGCTTACCCCCTCCATTTTTATTTTTAATTTTTGAGAAAATATGGCTATAATTACGTACTTCCAGTTATTTGGTGAATGGTTTAAATTAAAAAAATTACCTAGATCTGAATGTGTCAAATTATTGGGATTGTATATTTATAACATGAATCATATATAGGTACAAAACCAAGATATACAAAACCAATTAGAAAATTTTGTGAAAAATGTTGAATCTCGCTGGAGAAGGCCAAATAATTACAAGGCGAGATTTTTGGAAGCAAACAAACATGGCTTGAACAAATTATAAGTTTTTCTATTAGTGAGACTTATGATACACAACCTGGAACCTTAAAAGCTGAAAGGCCGTCAAAAAGTTTCACCGAATCTGGTATTAGAAGTCAGCAAAAAAAAGTGCAAAATATATTTGCTGGTAATTCGTTGGAACAACTTTCTCGTGCGAATCAGACTGCTTTATGGAAAAAAGGTGCGGGATGCTTTTCTTATGATGAAGTATGCTACAGTAGGATTGTCAACATCTACGAGTATTAAAAAAACTAGGACAAGCAAAGATTCAGAAAAAATTATACCAGTCCCATTGTCTCCAGACGAAGCATTAGCGCTTATAATAAACACCAAATCAAGTAAATCTACTTATTTATCGTATCGATTTGCTGCAAAGAACTCCAACGCAAATATTTATCCATCCTGGCATAAGATATTATTAGCTAAAGGAAGTTGTTATCCAGACGAAAACAGCATAGTTGTGACTAACATAAGTGTGGAGGTAAAACTTCAAGGTTTGCTTAATTTAGCAATAAGTCGACTATATAAACTTCAAGAAGAAGTATTGTGACCTCTACTAGTAAAAAATATACTAAGTTTATAAGAGAACACAGGAGCAGAAAAGACAAAGTTGAACATAGTAATATTACACTTTTTATTATTTTTTACTATCATCAGATCCTATTATTTCTCAATTAAGTTTACAGGGAAAATATTGAAAAAAAAAATAGAACCGGATGCAATGAATCTGCTTAAAGCACCAATGTTGAATTGTATATTGCATGTTGAAATGTATATTTTTTGTATTAAAATAATATTTATTATTTCAACCTGTAATGAAATACAGTTTCAAATAAATAAAAACTACTGTAAACAATAATATTTGTTTAATTTTTTGAAGTTTCTACATAGCTAAGAATTTATTCGCGCTAAATATGCATTCTGAACCACTGTGTACCGGTTCATAACAAAAGTTTCTTCTTTTCCTAAACTCTTCTAAAGCATTATGTACAACTCTGTTTACTCCCAATGACAGAATGTTTTTTAAAAGATCTACCACAAGAAATCTTACGGAATCCGTTTATAAGGTTCTAAATGCATTAGAATCAAATGGACGTTATCACCACATATTTTAGTAAAGTCTTTGATAAAATATTTTATGAACTTAAACTTAAGTCTTAAGTAAACTTTTAACATCTCATGGCTCAGATCTTAGAAACTTAGAAAACCGCCAATATAGAGTAGTGGTAGGTATCCAATCCCATTTATGCTGCCTCGGATGTTCCTCAAGGACCTTTGTTTGTTGTCTTAACAAAAAAGCTGAGATTTCTTAATTCACAAAGTTCTTTAATATTCACTTGTCAATTGAATATACACAAATATATACATATGTACATATGAACAAACAAATGACAGGTACATTTATAATCGAAATTTAGTTTAATTAAGGGTGAAGTTATAACAACCGCATATCAGATATTGCTTAAACTTGTGAGAAATGCCCAGGTTGTCTCAGAAGATGTAAGAACCCTTTTCCATCTTCTGGTATTGGAACTATTAATAAAGCTTACATAAGTCCAAAACTAGGTTATAACTCTTATATTTGGTCAGGCGTATTTAAAATATCACTGCACCTACTATACAGTCCAGAATAGAGCTTTAAAACTAAAAAGCGACAGATCAATTATTGATTGATTATTATTGATTGTTTCATTGGAACATCGTCGAGATGCCTCTTGCTTATTACTGTTTTATCGCTTCTTCTTCAAACGTTGCTCTATTAAAATAGCCAGTTGCATTCTCCCTTAAACAATTTCAGCGCAATACCCGCTCTGCTAAGAATGCTCTTGCGTGTCCTAGAGCCTCACTTCGGACGTACCGTCAAGTATAGATATTCTTTTCCTGCCATACTCCACGAATATGGAATTGCTTACCCAACTCTGTTTTTCCGTCCCATTTCAATATCAGGACATTAAAGACAAATGAACATCGTTATCTCCTACTCAATTTTTCCTCTATTTCCTAAGCGCTTGCACTGTGTTAAAACATTATAGGGGTAGTCATAACCCCTTGAGTGAGCGTCAAATGTGTCGAACATACTTTCACTTGCTATTTCATCTTATTGTTCTATTTGAGATTAGGCTTCATAAAATGTTGGTCCAAGGAATTTTCAAACCCTCATGTCCCTTAAGTCTCTTTACATAAAATTTGTAAGATACCTCCCTGAATATGCTAACCATGTTTGGTCCCCATATCAGAAATCTCATTCTAAAATAATTTAAGCTGTGCACATCAAGTTTCTCCAATTTACTCATCGTGGTCTTCAATGGTATAATATTCTAATCTTACACTCTAATGAAGATAGACCGATTGATAAAATTGATCAATTCGCAAGCCTCACAAAAACCTCGTGAATTTTCTTTTTCAAACCGCACGCCCCTCTCTGGGACTATCGATTCGTTCTTTTTTTAGGTAATGATGCCCAATAATATTAAACTACGAAACTTCAGATCCAGTCCACTCTTCCGCCTTTCTCATTATTTTAACAGGTGTGAACGTTCCATCTGAAAATCTAGGATAGTTGGAAATAAAAAACAAATAAATATTTTAAGAGTTTTTATTACGAATATAACAAGTTTGAATTCCTCCAAGTAAAAGTTAATAGTAGAGCGCCACCTTTTAGTTTTGTTGTGCTCCTTAATTTAACACCATTTCACTAGAGCTGTTTTTAATTTTTGTTGGAGGAATTTTATCTTGGACCAGATTATCCACTTTGGGATTTTCTGGCAGTTTTTACATTGCGATTAGTTGTCAGAAACTGCAGAAGATGCAACGCAAGTGACAGTAAGTCTTGCATCAAGGTGCTATCCATCAAAAGTAACTCAGCACCACCATGAATATACCTACAAGAAAGAAACGAAAAGAAAAAAGTCCATCAGGTATACATCAAAAGATTTATGTACGAGTATATAGGCTTCTATATAAAATATCAAGGAGTAAAAGAAGACAGTCCCACGAATCTTACACTATTAAGAGTATTAAGTTATAAAGTTCTAGACTGGAACAATTTTCCAGGACTTGGATTTCTTAAAGTTCATTTTTCTTTTTTTTCTTTTGTGTCTAATTAATGTCTTGTTTTAGCATCTAACAAGGCTTGTTTTCTGAAATAGCGCCACCCAAAGACATTATTAGGCAGGTGGCATATTTCGATAACCAGACCAATCAGAATTAAAAAGAACTTTTATTCGATGTATGTCTCTATGCGTTTGGGAAACTTTGAAAATTTGGTGATATTTTAAGACTAGTGGTTATTCCATGATTTTTTCCAAATTCTCAAAAATTCAGTAAAATCACTTTGGTTAAAAATATTTCGAGAATCAGACCTCGCAGAAGCCTCTGGTTTTCACCTGTAGATAGCTGTGGAAAATTTAACCGGTGATTTTGAAAACCGGAGCCTCTTACAAAGCTTGCTTTAGGAAATAGCGTCAATCAAAGACATTATCAGGTACTTGTAGTTGGGGCTCGAAAATCCATAAAATCACTTTGGAGCGCCATATTTCGATAACAGGACCACTCAGAAGCTTTTCGTTTAGATGTGTATATAGGTATTGAATAGACCTTTCATTCGATGTATGTCTCGATGCGTTTGGGGAACTTTGAAGAATTGGTGATATTTTAGGACTAGTGCCTAGTGGTTAGTCCATGATTCAAAATTCTCAAAAATCCATAAAATCACTTTGGTCCGGTTCATTTCGATAACAATACCACTCACAAGGTTTTCGCTTAGATGTTTATATAGAAATTGACTAGAGCTTTCATTCGATTATTTTGCTGGTCTTATAAAAAAAAGCAAAAGTTGTTTTAAGATTAAAAAAATATTCGTAAATTTTTTTTTGAAAATAAATCCCTAACAAAATAGTTTTATCTATCTGACAATTTTATTTTATCAATATTAGGAAATAACTCGACCTCAAACAAAAATATTTGTCATTTTAACAAAAAAGTTTTCAGTTTCTGTTAAATTGACAACAAAAATTAACATAAGCATTTTGACATTGACAAACATTAGCGAAATAGATTTTTTGTAAAGTTGTGGATGTGACAAAATCTGTTTTATTTTCTTTTATTAACAAAACTTGGTTTGTTAAACTGCCAATATTATTTGTAGTGCATATTTAAAAAAGCTAAAGGGTCATGCGTTCTAATAATGCTCGAAAATTCTTAAACCTTTGTACTGTTCTCACATATACTAAGGGTAGTCATACAGACCCGATCAAATTATTTTTAATGACATTTGAAACCGTTAATGATTTTATTTGGACGATATTGTTAGCGAAAAAGTCTAAAAAAATATTAATAGTTTTTTTTTCTTGGATAGCGTGTAAAATTTTATTTGTAAGGTTTGAATAATTTCAGAAGATAAGACTGCAAATTTATAAAGAAATCCGGTAAGTCATTACAAAGATATTAATGAATAACCCAAAACTAAGTCAGAGCTCTCAAAAGAACTTTAAAGCTCTATTTCGATTGTTTGCTTTTGGAAAAAAACAGTTTTTATTCAAACCAAAATCGACATTTAAATTAACTTGTTTTTAATGAGATAAAACAAAATTGCTTTGTACTGAATTTTAAGCAAAGTCGTCAGTCCGCTACACTGAAAATAAAATCTAGGTATATATGATTTAACAAAATTTTTGTCAATATACGTCCAACAAAAAGTTTTGTCAAATTGACAAAAATTATAGAATTTTGTTGAGGTAACAAAAAATATTTTGTTGTATCCACAAAATTATTTTGTTATGCTAACAAATAAATTTGTTGAAATAACAAAAATATTTTGTCAATATGACAAAATTTCGTAGAATTTACAAAATTAATTTGTCATATTAACAATTCTTTTGTTGTATTAACAATTTTTTTGTTAGTGTTATTGTTTTTTTATTATTATCGGATTAACAAAATTTTTTTGTTAAATTAACAAAATTGTTTTGTTGAATTAACAAAATTGTTTTGTTACATTAACAAAATATTTTGTTAAATTAACAAAAATTTCTTGTTAAATTAACAAAATATTTTGTCAATTCAACAAAATATTTTGTCAATTTTACAAATTTCTTTTGTTGAATCCACAAAAAACAAAATTAATTTTGTCAAAATAGTTTTTTTTTGGGATTTAAGTCCACAAAAATTGGCGTTTCGTCCGTACGATCTCACATGCAACCATCTGTGAGGGCGTATGGACAATACGCAATTTTTGTTAAGTTCAGTTAATCTTACATCGATTTTTTAACAAAAACCAAGTGTGAACTATATCCTACACAAAAGAATTTTTTTGTTTCCTTACAAAATAGTTTTATCTATCTGATAATATTATTTTATCAATATTACAAAATAATTCAACCCCAAAACAAAATATTTGTCATTTTAACAAAAATGTTTTCATTTTTTGTTAAATTGACAAAAACAAATTAACAAAAACTTTGTGATATTAACAAACATTTACAAAACAGATTTTTTGTAGATACAACAAACATTTTGTTAACATCACAAAAAAGTTTGTCGATGTGACAAAAATCTCTGTTTTATTTTGTTATATTAACAAAACTTGGTTTGTTAAACTGACAATATTATATGTAGTGCATATTTTGTTAAACTGACAAAAAATCATGCTGGATTATAAAAATTTTGTGAAATCAACAAAATCATTCTTTCGTATTGACAAAAATTTTATCAAAACGATAAAATTGTTTTGTTAAAGGTCAACAAAACGTTTTTGTCAATATTACCTAGGAATTTATTTTCAGTGTACCCATCGTCCTCTTCCTACTACCGACCAATTGCACTAACATTTCTTCTTTCCAACGAATCGCTGCACAACTATCAGCTTGAAATCTGAAGGCATATCTCACCGAAGAGTAGAACAGGTGTTTATATTGCTTTGGAGAAAGCAAAATTATTGCGCTTGATATTACTAAGGCGTTTGATAGAGTTTGGCACCAAGCTCTCTTATTATAAATGAATGCGTTTGGTATCAACGAAACATTATTCTTTCGATTAGAAATTGTCTTCTATAGATCCGTTCTTTACATGTTGTATAGGACGTTTCCAAATCTGATTTTAATAAAATAAATGATGGTGTTCCTCAAGGCGCCGATTTGTCTCCGACTACGAGTATCTTCCTTATCTTTATAAATGATCTCTTGTCAAAAACTTCTAATCCACTTCATTGTTTTGTCGAAGACTCTACTCACAGCTTTTCTACTAGTTCTCAAATTTACGTCCATCTCTTTTGGAAGTGGAATTGCGACAGTATCGTATGATAAGCTCATTAAACTCCGATATTTACAGCATTGATAACTCGGGTGTACAAAATCGTTTGGAATTTAATGCGCTTCGAAAACTCAATGCTGTCACTGTCGTTGAAGCAAAATGTACCACTTATGACATTGTACTAGAATGGCATTTGCACTAAAGAAGCCGAAAATATTGTAATATTTTTGCTAGGTTCGTTAAATAAAACTTATTACTCTATCTAATATTTCTTCTTTATTTTTACTTTTCAAATCACAACAATAAATCTCAATTTATAATCAACTCAAATACTTTTCAAATTAAAATCACACTTGTTTTACACAATCCAATAAGCAGAGTTTTGCACACTTCCGTAATCAAAAATCAACTGTGCTGTGCTCACCGTGAACACTCCCTTATATACTCAAATTAGTTGTTCTCGAAAGTTCTTGTCTTGGAATGTTCTAGATGTTTGGAATAAGGGGAAATACATTTGACATTGGAAAAGAGCTTTTCGTTTCTTCCATAAATTAGATATGCAGTTTTCCAACAGATGGCGCTGTAGTAGTATAAAGCTCTGTTCACAACATTGCCCCCTTCTTAAGATTGTTCGTCCCGAACAATTCTATCTCCACATTCGCCACTGTATCGGTGCAGTCGATCGCTATGCACAACTTTTAACTTTCCTCTTGACCCTCTTTGAATTCGGTAAACGACATCATTGATTTTCGTGACGACAGTATAAGGGCCTTCCCAGTTTTGTTGAAGCTTCGGCGACAATCCCTTTTGACGATGTGGATTATACAGCCATACACGATCTCCTACTTGGAATCCTGTCGTGTTTGCTCTTGTGTCGTACCTTGTCTTCATTCGATCGCTGTAAGCGCTCATTCTAGTCCTGGTCCTTTCGTGGATGTCGATTAGCCTCTCTTTTAGGTCACTCACGTAATCCCTTGTTTCCTTAGACTCTTGTGATGGATGTCCAAACCTTATCTCACTAGGCAGCCGTATACTTCTTCCAAACAGGATTTCAGATGGCGTTTGTCCTGTTGAGCTATGTATTGCACTTCGGTAGGCCATCAAAAATAGTGGTATGTGCCTATCCCAGTTTCTTTGGTAGTCGCCTACGACTTTAGTGAGGTGCTCTTTTAAGGTCCTGTTGAATCTTTCAATCATTCCATCAGATTGCGGGTGAAGTGGTGTGGTTCTCGTTTTCTTAATGCCAAGTAACGCGCACACCTCTTGGAATATGTTCGACTCAAAGTTCCTTCCTTGGTCAGAATGGAGCTCCATATGCACACCGAACCTGCTTACCCAGTTAGACACAATCTGGTCGGCTACGGTCTTGGCTTCTTGGTTCGGGATAGCGTATGCCTCAGGCCATTTGCTGAAGTAATCCATTACCACCAGAATGTATTTGTTTCCATCATTCGTTTCCGGAAATGGGCCAGCCACATCAACAGCAATCCTTTTAAACGGTGAACCAACATTATATTGCATCATTTTTCCTTGCAGTTTTCTACCAGGTCCTTTTGTTACAGCACAAGCGTCACAATTTCGGCACCACTTTTCAACGTCGTCTCTTGCATGCAACCACTAGAATCGTTGCCTCACCTTTTCTAAAGTCTTATTGACTCCCAAATGGCCTCCTGAATGTCCATCATGCATCTCTCGAAGAACCTCTTTGATTTTCGATTGAGGTAACACAAGCTGCATCACATAGGATTTACCATCAGCGGACTCCCATTTTCGCCGAAGAACACCTTCTCGCACATGAAGTGAGTCCCATTGTGCCCTATAGGCCTTTAAAACTGGACTCCTATCGGAAATGTCATTCCATGCGGGTTTTTCTTCATGTTCCTTCCATGCGAGAAGAGGTTCAATGTCGGGGTCTTCTTGTTGAGCAGATCTTATTTCTTCATTGCTCCATCCACAAATGGGGTCAGCCCTTATTCGCAGAATGTTGATGGATTCCTTTTCTTCTTGTCGCCTGCAATGCTTGCAATCTATTTTACAAGGTCTTCGGGATAGTGCGTCGGCATTTGAGTGCAGCTTTCCCCTTCGGTGTTGAATTTCGTAATCGTAAGTCTGCAGTCTTTCTATCCACCTTGCGACTTGTCCTTCTGGGTTCTTGAAGTTCAACAACCAGTTAAGAGCACCATGATCGGTACGTAGAAGAAACTTCTGTCCATAGATGTATTTGTGGAAGTGTTTCGTTGCCAAGATGAGTGCCAATAGTTCTCTTCTGGTCACACAGTAGTTCCTTTCGGTCTTCGACAGTACTTTGCTGAAATAGGCGACAACCTTTTCTTCGCCATTGTGCACTTGTGACAGAACAGCGCCGACTCCCACGTTGCATCGATGATAAAAGGCTTGGAAGGCTTGGATCACTGATTCTTGGCAGGGGGTAGCTGTCTTTCTTGGTTACGTCATTCAACCTTCGGTAGTCAACACAAAACCGTGTACTTCCGTCCTTCTTTTTGACTAGAACCACTGGTGACGCCCAAGGACTTTTGGAGTTCTCAATCAAACCATTCTTCTTCATGGTGGTAATCATTTCCTCAGCTTCACCTTGTTTGGCCAGTGGCAGACGTCTTGCGGGCTGACGAATGGGCCTTTCATCTCCTGTATTTATTCGATGCTGCACCATTTGTGTCCTTCCATATTTTCCGTTTGGTGAAGCGAAAATGTCAGCATACTCGTTCAGAAGGCTTTCTGCCGTTTTAACCTGATCTTGGTCTAGGTTAGATGAATTGAGTATCTTTGTCTTGATGCTATTGAGCTCCTTAGGGTTTAATGTCGTTCTCGGTGTTTCAGCGTCAATTCGTGTTATGGCTGCGACAGATTCGCACTTACCGATAACTTCTCCTTTTGCTAACTTTACATCGTACGGTTTGGTGTTGAGTATCCGTACGGGGACCATATTGTTCTTAGGAGCCACAAGTTACTTCCCAATGATGACGTTTTGGGAAGAACAATCTGGGCCTGGTTCCACCATTAGGTATCGATGGCGTCCACACTCACCTTCTACTTTTGTCCAAACGAATACCTCAGAAGAACTAGGAATAATCACGTCTTCTTCGATGACAGTCCTTAGAGTTGTTGTTCCTTCGTGCCCATAGATCATTGGAATCTCTGTATTCTGGTATTTGAGTACCTGGTTTCCAATATCCAAAATTACTCGATGTTCTTTCATGAAGTCCATGCCTATGATGCATTCGTCACATATATCTGCCACCAAAAATTTGTGTGAGAATTCTAGATCTGCAATTCGAATTCTAAGTCGGACTTCACCATAAACCCTGTCTCCTGTGGCAGTTCTTAGACGGTAACTATTGGTGTTGTGCAGCCAATTCAGGTGAACTAGGTCTTGACGCACAATGGAGGCTGTGGCACCGGTGTCGATGGTGACCACACGTTTGTTGCCATTTAAAGTTGCCTCGACAGTCAGACTTCTATTGTCTCGCTTAGTTTGAGAGACCTGGATGGTGTTTCTGGGGCCATCGATACCAGAAACCAGCTTCTGCCCCTCGAAGTTGGTTCTTACTCGTTTCCCTGCTGGGAAACTGTTCGGGAAGTAACACTGGTGTTATTGTTACCTTGTTCTGAGTTTGAAACTCCGTGCCCACAATGTTGACAAGCTCTTCTTGGTGGTAATCGACATTGACGCTGTAAATGTCCGGTCTTGTTGCAATTCCAGCACTTTGCAAGTCCGTTTCGTTGGTTCCTTTGGACATCAGTTCTTTGGCATGAGCATTCTTCGACGATGGCTTCTCTAAGTCGATGTACTCCGTGAGAAGCTTGCTCAGCTGCTTCCATTGTCAAGGCAAACGCTAATGTTTCCGAAAGAGTTCGTTTTCCAGCAGTTCGCACGGCCCTTTGAAGATGTATGTCAGAAATGGCGCGAACAAATGCCTCAACTGCGAACTGGTTACAAATTTCCTCTCCAACATCTGGATATGCAAGATGAACAAGCCTTTCAATGTCCGCTTGCAGTTGTTGTAGAGTTTCGCCCCTCTTCTGAACTCTGGAATTGAGTTGCACTTTGAAGACTTCTTTCATGTGGCTGTTACCAAAGCGTTTGTCTATAGCCAAAACCAAGGCATTGAAGTCGCCGCTCTTATCTGTTGGTATGGTTTGCAACAACTCAGCAGCTGCTCCTCTAAGAGCAAGGGTTAAGGCTATATACTTGTCAGCCTCATCCCAGCCATTTGTTGTGGAAGCTGCCTCAAATTGCTTCTTGTATATTGACCAAGAAGTTTCTCCATCAAAGGTAGGAGGTTGCATCTCTTTTTTTCTCAAAGTTTCCCCAGAACTTTCCCGAATCTTTATGTTTCGAACACGGTCTAACTCTTTTGAAAACGTCTCCATTTTGTTGTCGACTTGATTCCCTAGCAATGAAACACGTTCATCAAGTGCAGATACATTATTCTCGATGGTAACAAGCTTGCCTTCTAGCATGTTTTTCTGCTCTTCGAGAAGGTCTTTTTGTTCGCTATGCTGTTTCTCAAGGCGTTCGAGAATATTCTTTTGTTCATTTTTCTGCTCATTGAAACGTTCGGTTTGTTCATTTCGTTGCTCTTCGAGACGTTCGAGAACATTCTTTTGTTCAGTTCGTTGCTCTTCGAGACGTTCGAGAACATTCTTTTGTTCATTTCGTTGCTCTTCGAGACGTTCGAGAACATTCTTTTGTTCGTTTTTCTGTTCATTGAAACGTTCGTTTTGTTCATTTCGTTGCTCTTCGAAACGTTGAAGGAGAAGACTAATCATATTTGAAACATCTACATTTTTACTTACGTCTGCTTCCTCAGCGTCAGCTTCAAAGACGAAAATGTCCGGGTCTTCATTTTTTTGTTTCAAATATTCGGCCAAACGCAGAACAAGCTCATTTTTCGATCCTGCTCTAGAAAGTTCTCGCTTGCCCAATTCACTTTTCAGCTCATTACAGTTGAGCTCTTTCAGCAACTTGCTCATTATTATTATTTTTTTTTCGCACACTTCACTGCACAATAAGTTTTATTCCACTTTTCTGACACCAATGTAATATTTTTGCTAGGTTCGTTAAATAAAACTTATTACTCTATCTAATATTTCTTCTTTATTTTTACTTTTCAAATCACAACAATAAATCTCAATTTATAATCAACTCAAATACTTTTCAAATTAAAATCACACTTGTTTTACACAATCCAATAAGCAGAGTTTTGCACACTTCCGTAATCAAAAATCAACTGTGCTGTGCTCACCGTGAACACTCCCTTATATACTCAAATTAGTTGTTCTCGAAAGTTCTTGTCTTGGAATGTTCTAGATGTTTGGAATAAGGGGAAATACATTTGACATTGGAAAAGAGCTTTTCGTTTCTTCCATAAATTAGATATGCAGTTTTCCAACAGATGGCGCTGTAGTAGTATAAAGCTCTGTTCACAACAATATCTTAGTACTCGGTATGTTTTTTCGAGACCAATAAGAACGCTGCTAAATGCTTAGAATTTGCAGTTCGTACCACTAGCAGTATTGTAACCTCATTTTTCCTTATGTCCATTTCGTTATATATGTATTTACACACCCCAACGCCAACGTTTCAATGGAATAACGTGCATACCCATTCGATTCAATGTAATATTGAAGGACAACTGGAGTATGTATCAATCATCAAATAACAATATGAAATTTGATCCTTCTTTTTGAATTGTTGCCATACCTTTCTATAATATTATTCAATGAGAAACAAAGGCCTTTTTGTATATATTGTAGACATAATAAGAGCAACAATAATCCCAATCAATTTTCGATAAATGAAACCATTTAAAATTTGTCATAGTTATTCCATTGACAAACTTCTGTATACAAATCCTATTGTGTCTATTTAAATTAAAGATTCAAATTGCTTAAATTAAGAATCCTTTAAATTTTATTAAAGATGCAAAGCATTTGTCAGTCAAGCTTCTAAAAATAACTACTGGAATTCTTTAAAACTGATGTAGTAAATTGTTAGCATATTATGTAGAAAACGCTCTTTAAAAACTATTTTTTTCGAAACAAGTAGTTTGTTATGAAATGTATTAGAATTATTGAATACTTATATGTATATAAAACTATCTGACCCGGCCAAACGTTGCTGTGTCTAAGTGGTTATTATAAATTGAAATAATTTTGTGTACTCATCTCCTTAATACAATCAAATTATGTATTATTCAGTACTTAAGCTGAAAATGGTAAGATGCTGAGAAACACCCCAATTCAACCCAGTTCTCTTATTGATTTAATTACAGGTAACGCATGCACAGATGACCGATATCTCCACATGCTTTCAATGATGGACCCATCATTTCGAATAGTTGGAGAAGACAGCTTCGGGAACTTCTGATATTGCAGGAACGCAGCTTAACAGAAGTTGAAAATTCCATGAGCAATTAATACTTTTTCTCCATAAAAGTCTCCAGATCATCATGGTATATTGCCAATTATGCTACAAAGAACCCAAGATGTGCCACTTCCATGGCTCGAAATAATTTTCAAATTATGTCTCTTAAAACTATGAACCCGAGTCCTGGTGACAAGTAAGAGTCGTTTTTATCCAAAAGTCGGTAGACGCGAGGTCATAAGGCAGCGAATGAATTTCGGCCAATTAATCTGACTTCTTTTGTGCTTAAGACTTTATAGCGAATTTTCGACATCAATATTGGAGACATTCTTAATGGATTCACTCTTGAAAACTCTCAACATGAATACTTTAAGGGTAAGTGCACAGAAAAGACCCTTCATTAGTGTGCACGATTGAGAAAACTATTACATTTGAAGAATATACCCTCGCTACCTTCTTAGATGCAGAAGGGGCTATCAACAACGTCCTTACCAATTCCATTCTGGAATCAACGCTTTAAGGAAAGTTAGTAACTGAGCCACGAGTTGTGGTCTAGGTGTTAACCAAAGAAAAACTGAACTGATGCTATCTACAACCAAAACAAAGATACAGCCCTTCGCTCTACCCCGACTAAATGGCCAAAAACTTTTGTCTCCCACAGTGCAAAATAGCTAGGTGTTATTCTAGATCATAAGTTCAATTGGAAACTGAATATTGAATAAAGGGTTAAGAACGTCTTCATAGCTTTCTACGCCTGCAGTAAAACATTTAGTAAAAAATGGGATCTTCAACCTAAGATGATTTTATGGACATACACAGCCGTGATGCGACTGATCGTATGATGGTCCGTGCTAACCAAAACATATAATATCGATTAACTGAAGAAGATACAAGGAACTGCTAGCGTTGGCACCACATGTGCCTTAAGATCTTGCCCAACTGATGCCTTAAGCGTTCTTCTGTACCTCTTACCACTTGATTTATACATTAAGTATTTGGTATCTTGCAGTAGTATAGAACTTTCTTAATTCTAAAACAACTTTTCACTGATTATTCTAACACTCTATATGACGATTACATTTGTAAAATAGAACATGGTATTAAATCTAATCCAGATAGTTTCTGGAATTTCGTTAATAATAAAAGGAAAACGTGTGGCTATCCGAATTCGATGTCAAATAATTCATCAACTAGTCATGATCCAAAGGTTATTGCAAACATGTTTGCTGACCAATTCAAAGAAGCATTTGAAGAATCAGAATTTAATCATTCCTCTTCTTTTTCTTCTTCTTTCGACAGTTTTACTCATTTAAACGCAATTAATTTTGAAATAAGTGAAGATACAGTCGCTCAACAAATATTAAATCTCGATGAGTGCTTTATTCCAGGCCCCGATGGTGTTCCATCTTATATATTAAAAAAATGTGCTTCTTATTTGTCGTATCCGTTACATATTCTCTTCAATTCATCCTTAAAAAGTTCAATTTTTCCTATTATCTGGAAAAGTTCATTTATTATTCCTATACATAAAAAAGGTCCTAAGAATGAAACAATGAACTATAGACCCATTGCTAAACTATCTGTGATACCTAAACTGTTTGAGTCAATTGTGAGTAATGTTCTTTCTTTTCATTGTAGTTCTATTATTTGTGATAGCCAGCATGGCTTTGTCAAAAAGAGATCCACTGTTACTAATTTATTTAACTTCGTTTCCTTTTGTCTAGATGTTTTTGAAAAACGCGGGCAAGTTGATTGTGTATTTACTGACTTTAGTAAAGCCTTTGACAAGTTATGTCACAATACACTAATTTTAAAATTAAACCATCTAGGATTTAACAACAATTTTATAAATTGGATTTCTTCATACTTAAAAAACCGTCGTTATTCTGTCTTGTTTCGTAATGAAAGTTCAAGTCAATTTGTTGTCAATTCTGGCGTCCCTCAGGGCAGCCACTTAGGTCCTATTTTATTTGTTTTATTTATTAATGACTTGGTTTCAAACTTAAAAAACTCGTCTGTCCTTGTTTATGCTGATGACATTAAGCTTTTCAAAAGTATAAAATCCTCCTCTGACTGTTTATTACTACAAGAAGATTTAACAATATTTAGGGAATGGTGCAATAAAAACCGACTTGTTTTAAATGTTGACAAATGTAAGACCATGAGTTTTACACGTAAAAAATTTCCGTTTTTGTACAACTATACGTTTGATTCTTGTCCGTTATGTAAGGTTTCTGTGTTTTCTGATTTAGGTATTATTCTAGATCCCAAATTAGCATTTAATGATCATTTAAATTATATAATTAAAAAAGCCAATAGGGTTCTTGGATTCATTAAAAGATTCGGTCGTGATTTTCAGGACCTTTATGTTCTAAAACTTCTATTTATTTCGTTTGTTAGACCAATTCTAGAATACGGCTGTGTGGTATGGTCACCTTATTACTCAATATATGTTACAAGAATTGAAGCGATCCAAAAAAGGTTTCTGCGTTTCTGTCTTCGGTCTCTTCCATGGTCAAGGGAAAATCTACTTCCCCCTTATTCTCAAAGACTAGCTTTGATCAGCCTTCCTTCTTTGACTAACCACAGAAAGTTTTTACAATTTTGTTTTATTGTTGGGATTATTAATGGTTCGATATCATTACCATCAGTTCTAAGTAAATTTCATGTTTAAGGCGACAGCAACCTATTATTCAAATATTTAGCAGATCAAACTATGGTGTATGTAGCCTAGCCCCTTCAATCAATTAATTACAATTTATAACGAATTTCAATTTTGTTTAGAATCTGTAAATGATAACATAAAATGTAAAAAATTTAAACTTATCTTTTTCAACAATATTGAATAATAAATATAAATTATGATATTAGATTATATTAGATTATAAGAACTATTTTAATATTGTTAACGTTAGATTTTAACGAATTAAATAAGTACATTACGACTAAGGGAATCAAACTTTTGGATTGCCAAACCTTATGGTGACCGCAATATTAAGAAGATGATTCCAATAGAGATCTTTTATACTCAAACTGACTACTGCACCCTTAAAATGGGCATTAGTAGATACGAGTATTTTAAGGTTACGTTCCAATCAAAAAATGACTGGGATGATGACGTCGTAACGAAAGACTTTGAAACAACTATCTTTAATAATGGGTCAAAGATGGAATGTGGTGTTGGTTCAGGAATCTTCTCTGTGACTTTGGATATATGTAGGTCATTTAGGCTACCCGACTTTTCTAATGTTTTTCAAGCTGAGTCACTGGCTACCAGTTAAGCATGCAAGGTACCCAAACAAGATCCAAACCAGAACTGGAAAACGGTTATTATCACTGACAGTCAGGCAGCTGTTAAAGCCATTAATTCCAGTACATCATACTCGAAATTTGTGTGACAATACCGAGATGAACGTGCTAGCATCAATATTAACCACAATATAACTCTTATCTGGGTTCCGAGTCATTGTGGAATTGGTGGTAATGAACGGGCGGATGAGCGGATCAGCTCTTCATAACTCACTTTATGAAAGAGTCAACATTCCGCTCGGAGATATGAAGGACAAAATTTTCTCAACTATTCTTAGCGAATCAAAACACCTATACTAAATCCAGATCACTTGATCTGATATGAAGACCCAGGTACGACATAGCCAGGATCGTAGCTACCTTAAGTGAGTGTGGTGGTCAGGCTAAGTGGGTGATCCATTTTTCGGATGATTGTGCAAACGCAAACACACAATAAGAGGCAACAAAACCTTTTAGATCCTTTCATATTGTTGAACTTAATTCAAATTGGATGACTCCGTGAGAATGTTCACAATTTCCGATACATATCAATTCCATCCACAGGTTCACACGAGTTTTTGAAAGGATCTTGAAAAATCAAACGGGCGATTTTCTTAAGACGCATAATCTTCTCAGTGCATGTCAGAGTGGCTTTCGAGAGAAACGCAGTTGTGCCATTGTTTTGCTAGATGTAATTGGAGAGGACCTTCGTCAAGCACTAAATGAAAATAAAGTAAATTTTTTAGTTCCCCTAGATTTTTCAAAGGCATTCGATACAGTTGTAGACGAGAAAGTTACAGATAGGCTTTGCCAGCTTTATAACTTCTCGCCCGATGCTGTAAAACTTATATCATCCTATTTATCCGATAGAATGCAAACTGTTGAAGTAGGTAACAATTTTCTCCCTACTACTAGTGGAGTTCCACAACGATCCATTCTTGGTCCATTACTCTTTTCGCTTTACGTCAATGATATCCCATCCATCATTGATAACTGCTCGTTACATATGTATGCCGACGTTGTATGTATGTACCTCGGCTGCGGTCTCAGTCTTATTGAAGATGGTGTTTGCCGTGTGAATGAGGACCTCGAAAAACTAACACTTTAGGCTAAGACTAATGGACTGGCTTTAAGCCCATCAAAATCTAAATTCTTGGTTATATGTAAACAAATTTTAGGTTTGACCTATTTCCCTTAAGTAACTTTAAATAAAAAAACAGTTGAATATGTGAATTCCGCTCGAAATCTCGAAATAACCTTTACGCGGAATCTAACTTGGGATAAGCACATTAACGGTATAGTCGGTAAGGCGTACAGAACGTTACGCGTGCTCTTGGTTTCCCAATCAAGACGCGTGCAACCCCGCTACGCCTCCCTAACGTCTGAGCACCAACCTTTTATTAAAGCTTCACGTCTGTGGAATTCTTTGCCTCGCCATATCAAGAAAACCAACAACAATACACATTTTAAGACCCAATTAAGACAATTTTTGTCAGTATCTTAAAACTTTTGCTTATACTCTATCATTTCAGCTTTTTCGGTTTATCCTTTTCCTATCCGCCTTTATTATTATTTGTTCTTTTATTTACTTTTCTCTTTTCCTTCAAGCAGTACTTCAGTTTAATTTTATTGTATAATTTTTGCCAAAAATGTTATTTAATTTTTGCTTTTGCAATGTTCTCATTATTTAATGTTATAGGTTAACACTAGTTTATAAGATATACAATATAATATGTAATACAATGTAATATGTTATTTTTCGTTAGTTACAAAATTCCAAATTAAAAAAGTAAAATCGAAGAAAAATAACAATTTATTAAGCTTAATTACTCAAAAACGGCTTGTCTGATGAAAATTTTCAACTAGACCTTTTTTGTAGGGAATTTAATTTTATATAAAAGTAAGTCAAAATGAATTTTTTTTACTTCAATGTTTTGTCAGTTCTGACCAAAACATGAAATTATGACTAAAAATCAAAATTAGCGATGATAGCCCTCTTAAAATTGATATTAAGGGCTCAAACTTTTACGAACATTTTTTTTTGTCATTCTGAATGATATTCTCGATATATCTTTCAAAAAAAAAAATAGTCAATTTTTTTGGCCCAGTCTAATGTACATTATATCTTAATGTGTATAGCCTTTCGAAATAATAAATAATAAAAAAAACATGGTAAACTCTCTTGAATCATAAAAGTTGTTTCTTAACTTCCCATAGGGAGTTATTGTAATCGGTCCAATTTGTCAAATTGGAATTTTTGACATTTCTCGACGTTTCAAGGTCCCTAGAGGCTATATCAATCATTTTTAGAGAGATGTCTGTGTGTGTGTGTGTACGTACGTTCGTACGTTCGTACGTTCGTACGTTCGTACGTTATGGTACCATTTTTCGTCGTCGATATCTCAAGAACGAGTAAAGATATCGACTTCAAATAAATTTTGTTTAGTAGATAATAACTTCGAAAGAGGCTGAAAGGGCGTTTATTAAAATTCAGTTAGTAGTTTTTTCACTATAACGGTTTAAAAAAAAAAATTGGTTAGTTTCAAATATCTCAGGAAATAATAATGCTATCGATTTCAAATAAAATTTAATGTACTCATTATAAGGTCGTACATATTTGGTATGAATTTGGAAAAAAACGAGCATACCGTTATTTTTTTAAATAAAAAAAATAACTGAAAAAAAAATTTCATAACCCAGATATTCTAAGAACGGAAAACAATTTGAAACTCAAAATAATTTTAAAAATAATGTGTTTGACAACTAGTGAAAATTTCAAAAAAAAATCAGTTTACAGTTTTTTTTACAAAAAATAAAAAACTATATAAAATTCTATTGAAAATTGGTAAAAATTGTTTTTCGACTCAAATTTCTCGAGAACTAGTAGTGATATTGACTTCTAATTTCGTTTATTTTATACATAGTATAATTTTGTACAACTGGTAAAATGTTGACAAATATTGAATTAATAGTATTTTTTTAAACAAAAAAACTTTTAAAAATTCTAGTGAAAACTAGTTAAAATTGTATTTCAAGTCGAATTTCTTGGGAATGAACACCGATAGTGCCTTCTAAAGTATGTTGTTTTATACATCGATACTTTCCCGTAAGAATGTATACTAAGCGACATTTCTAAAATTGTTCAGGAAACGAAAAAAACCAAGAAAGTTCTAGTTGAATCATAGTGTGCTAAGAGACAATTTTGGTTAAACTAAGTGACATCTAACAAAATTTTTTGTTGCGCACGACAATGAGATCTTTATTAATATTGCTTAGCATAATTTTAATGAGAAAACATGGCAGTTGATAAATTTTTTTATTTGTACTCTAGTTTCCTTTTCATGCATAATAGGTTGGCGAAACCCAGGCCAAAACGTGGCCCTTAACATATAGTATATTTCCTCATCAAAATTTTGGTTATTTGAAAAAAAAACTAAATATAAAGTTTTCAAGACCACAAATGGGAAGTTATCAGTGTGGGTCGCACCCAGCCTCTTTTTACTTGCGATATAGGTACTATAGGGCAAGTTCTGCATTTGGAAAAAAAATCGAACTCGAGATTTTGATCAAAGTTGACATTACGATGATAGCGAAGACGAAAAAAGTGGGTCCGACAATTCCGTCTGTCTGTCTGTATGTCTGTACCTCGAACTACAGCCTAAACTACCGGAGGTATTTTCTTCAAACTCGGTAGTTAAGGGTCTTCGGTGATTCCCTAGAGGAGAAATTGAAATTTTTTTTTTAGCTCTAAAACTAAGGGTACCCCCCGTACACTCGTAATACAAAATCTTATTTATCTCGAAAACGGCTCTAACGATTTTGATAAAAAAAAATAGGTGTGATATTATGGACATGGACTATATTTTGGTGAAAAAAAAATTTGGGGGGAAATGTTATTAGGGGTACCTGTCATAGAACGGTTTTTTTGATTTTCGAATTTCTCACAAACGGCTCTAACGATCTTAACCAAAATTTTTATGCAGCAGCTGCTTTGCATTTGAAAAATTATAAGCTAAAAATTTTTTCGAAAAAATAGTTTTTGGATTTTTAAAAAAATAATACAATTTCTAAACGAACAATTTCCAAGGCTGTACTTTCCAATAGCTTCACCTAACTTAAGCGAAGTATCCGACGTCACAGTCGAAGAAGTTAGTGAGGCGGTAAAATACTCCAAAAAGGGAAAAGCTGTTGGCCCAGACGAAATACCCTCAGAGTTTTGGAAAAAGATGGGAGACATCGGGTTTAGATGGCTCATGATTCTTGTCTCCAAACTTATACGAGGTGATCGCATGCCTAATCAATGGAGGGAAAGTTACCTTCTTCCAATTTGTAAAGGAAAGGGTGATACCCGAAGCTGTGATAATTACCGTTCGATTAAGCTGATGTCACACACCATGAAGATCGTTGAGCGAGTCTTGGGTAGCCGACTGCGAAAAATAATTAGGCTATCTGATGACCAGTGCGGGTTTGTCGGGGGTAAGTCAACCACGGATGCAATCCAGAGTATAAGAATAATTATGGAAAAACATCGGGATTCTTTGGAGGATTTGCATGTCGTATTGGTTGATTTTGAAAAAGCATTCGATCGGCAACCACGAGATCTAATATGGGTGGCCCTTAGGCAACGAGGAGTTCCAGAAACCTATGTGCGGATAATTATGGACATGTATGATGGAGCAGTTACTAAAGTAAGATGCGCAGCTGGAGTCACCGAAGAATTCGAAATCACAGTAGGTGTACACCAGGGAAGTGTCTTGAGTCCCCTGCTCTTTATTACAGTTCTTGATTACCTGCTTGAAGGCAAAGTGACGGATCCAAAAGTGCATCAGTTATTCTTTGCTGACGATGGAGCCATCATAAGTGAAGACCCGATATCCCTACAACGAGCACTTGACGTATGGGTGGATGTTCTAGAAGGAAGTGGGTACCGCATAAGCGCGAAAAAGACAGAATACCTATGCTGCCCATTTTCTGATCCACACAGGCCTATTCCAGACATTTATTTGAATGGAGTAGTGCTTCCCAAGTGTGAAAAGTTTAAATATCTGGGGTCTATGATAAATAACGAAGCTACTTGTGATGACGATATCAATCATCGCGTAAGCGTAGGGTGGATGAAGTGGCGGGAAAATTCTGCTATCTTCTGTGACCGAAAAATGCCCCCTAAGCTGAAAGGAAAGCTCTACACTTCAGTTGTGCGTCCAGCACTCACATACGGTTCACAATGTTGGACAATGTACAAAAAGTATGAGAGTAAGCTAACGGCAGCTGAGATGAAGATGCTTCGTATGACAGCAGGAGTTACAAAGCTTGATCGAATTAGAAGTACGAAGATCCGAGGAAGCCTTCATGTTAAGAATACCATTTCCCAAAAAATTGAACACGACCGACTCAGTTGGTATTGCCATGTTCAAAGGAGAGATCCTGAGAACCCCGTCAAAAAGGCAATATCATACAACGTTCCAATTCGGAATAAAAAGAAAGGTAGGCCTAAACACTCCTGGTACAAACAAATGCAAAAACACCAGCATTCAGTTGGCCTCAGAAATGGAACAATACAAAACCGGGAGGCTTGCCGCCGATTTCTGAGGTCAACCCGGCGAACCCCACAGGCGGATCACTAGTGTGAAGCAGATACGTGGGAGAGTTATGATCCCCTCGACATCGAGATCACAACAGCGCCGAAACAAAGGAAGAAGAAGAAGAATACAATTTTTTTTTTGAAAATTCGATATCTTGAAAACCGATACACGATTAAATTTTTAAATTACGTTTAAAAATGTATTTTATTAAATGCTAACAATTTGCATATCAATTTTTTTATAAAAATTTTAAGGAAAATTTAGTACACAAAAAACATGTTTCAGTGTGTCTGTATGTCTGTATCTCTCACTACAACCTAAACCCCTGGACCTATTTCTTTCAATCTCGGTAGTTAAGGGTCTTCGGTGATTCCCTTGAGGAGAAATTCAATTTTTTTTTAGCTCCAAAACTAAGAGTACCCCCCGTACACCCGTAATACAAAATCTTATTTATCTCGAAAACGGCTCTAACGATTTAGATAAAAAAAATTAAGTGTGATATTATGGACATGGACTACATTTCGGTCAACAAAAATTTTGGGGCATAATGTTATTAGGGGTAACTGCCATAGACCCGTTTTTTTGATTTTCGACTTTCTCATTAATGGCTCTAAGGATTTTAACCCAAAATTTTTAGCAGGAGTCCCCTTAAGTTTAAAATAATATTGTATATTAAAATATTCTAAAAAATATTTATTGGGTTAAAAAAAAATTTAAATCAATATCTTCAAAACCTATGAACGATTATTTTTTGAAATTATTTCCTTAAAACAATATTATTAAATACTTAAACTTCGCATCCCACATTTTTTTCTTGAAAAATTTTAGAGAAATTTCTTATATAAAAAATTTATTTAATAATAAAATGATTTTTTAAGGTTTATTTGCATAAATTCATACTTTTCCGGAAACCAAACGGCAATTTTATACATTTGAACATTATTATCTCATTAAATCCATGTTTTATATTTATAAAATGTATCTTAAATTCCAAAGTACTTTTACATAAGAGCAAGTTCGTGCGATCCAGTCGTGCATTTTATTTTTCTTGTTTTTTGCAATTAGAAAATTTAACTTTTGTAATTGGACCCTGACTTTCATTATTTTTATACCTAAGTTGAGTTTTTTTCTGTTTTTTTTTTCTAAAAACTTTTTGGCGTCCTTTAAAACTTTGTATTGAATAATAAATGTATTAAAAATAATAAAAGGAATATAACATCATGCAAATGTGCACCGCGGGAGTCAAAACAGGCCTCTATTCTGACTTTTCGACACATATCGAGCAATAACTTGGAAAATATTAGTTTTTAAATCTCCAAGAGTTTGGGGATTTGGAGCATAACGACGATCGTTTGCAAAGACCCACAAAAAGAAATCCAAGTCACACTCATTTAGATTCTAATTTCACATCCCCAAAAGGCGATATACCATATACAGGAAATTTTTCTTCCAATAAAGCCAATGGCTTAGTTCCACATCTATTTCTAACAGTGCCTCATTTTCGAATAAATATGCTCCAATGACTTTAATCAAAGAATTGTCTGAAATTGACTTAATAAAAACAAATTCATTTTAATAGAAATTTCGGCTTTTGTGTGTTGTGTCATAAAATTAATAATAACAATAATAACAACACAAAACAAGAAACAGATTCAAACGATAAAAGCGTTTAACATAATGGAACACAATATTATCATCATCATTATCATGTTCAATGGCAGTAATCGGGAAAAAAATTGCCGCAATAATTCAAACAAAATTCGATTTAAAATTTATCAAAGAGATAATTTTTACTCCTTCCGTTTCTTTCAAAAATGGAAAATGTCTTGCATCGAAAAAGATGTTCATATTCCACCATTCGCCATGATTAAAGGCAAAGTTTGAGTTAGAGGGTAATTAATAAAATCAAGGGCTGTCAGATGGCATATGTACAGTACATACATATATGACCATGTTTATGTTATGAAAGATAAATCTACTTTAAATACAAATAATGAGTTTGTGAAGCCACATGTGAGAGATGTTTGATCTTTAGTTATGAGATGTATTGTTTTTGTATTTGATTATCCACTTAAGAAATAATTTCATGTTAGCGGGGACATAATCTCCGTTCGGCGAGGCTTGTGAACAAAGCAAATATAAAATTATGTTAATTGTATAGTTGCACCAATTTAAAGTTCGAGTAAAAGAGGATACATTTATTTATTTCCCAAATAAAAGGCCATACAGAGTTGAGATTTTTCCATCTATAGATCAACAAATTTGAAAAATATCTAGGAATCGAGATATAAAAGTTTGTAACTGAAATTTCAAAAAAATAAAATGCACGCTGGATAGCACGTACTTGCTTTTATGTAAAAGTATTTTGAAATTTTAAAAATGTTTATAAGTAAATTTAAAACACGGATTTAATAAGATAACAATGATTTCTAGGAAAGTATGAATTTAGGCAAACAAAGTTTAAAAATCGTTTGTGTTATTATTAAATATATAATTATTAAAAAAATTTGGAATACAAATTTTAAGTACATATTTGGTAATATAGATTTAAGGAAATAGTTTCAAAAAAATAATTGCTTACACGTTTTGAAGATTTTGATTTTTCAAAAAAAAAAATTTTTTTAACCCAAAAAATATTCTTTCGAATATTCTTTCGAATATTTTTGTATAAAAAATAATTTTAAATTTAAAAAAACAATTTGGTCAAAATTGTTAGAGCCGATTTCGAGATCAATAAGATCTTTCATATCGACTGTATGGCACGTTCCTTTAGTTTTGGAGTTAAAGAAAAGTTTCGATTTATCTTCTAGGGAATCACCGAAGACGAGTTTGAAGAAAATAGGTCCAGTGGTTTAGGCTGTAAGGAGAGGTACAGACATACAGACGGAATTGCAGGTACCACTTTTTTCGTGTTCTCTATCATCGTAATGTCAACTTTGATCAAAACCTCAAATTCGATTTTTTTTCCAAATGCAGAACTTGCCCTAATACTACCTTTATCGCCAGTTAAAAATAAAATGAACGACTGGATTGCATGCACTTGCTCCTATGTAAAATATTAAAAAAAAAATTACTATAGAAAAAAAAAAAAAAAACTAATTTTACTCGCGACTTATAGGTAAATGGCAAGTTATGCATTCGAAAAAAAAATTGAACTTGAGATTTTGATCAAAGTTGACATTACGAATTACGATGATAGCGAAGACGAAAAAATTGGGTCTCGCAATTCTGTCTGTCTGTCTGTTCGACTATAACCTAAGCGGCTCAGCCGATTTTCTAAAAATATACGTTTTTTTTCAAAATTTTGTAAACATTTTTTTTTCTCAAAAACCGTTCGACAGATTTAAAAAAAAAATTCAAAAAATTTCATTTATTTAAAGTAAGGTAATAGCTGAAAAAAAAATTCCCAAAATATTTAAATATTGCTGTGTATTCAAAATTTAAAAAAAAAATATTTTTTCTATTTAAAAAAAAATATAAAAAGTTTTTCTTCAAAACTTAATATCGAAAATTCCATTCTCGATTTTTTTAAACTTGACAAATAAAAGTTTCTAAATACAGTCTATAGGATTTCAGAAAAAACTTTTTATTTTACCTAAGAATAACGGTACCCACCATACAAATGTTAAAAAATGGTTTTCGAAAATCGTATTGTTCTCGAAAACGGTGCCTTAAATTTTGATAACATTTTTTTTCTTTGGATTAATTCTAACGATCTATAATTTTATAAAAAAACTTCTTCAAACTCGGTAGTTAAGGGTCTTCGGTGATTCCCTAGAGGAGAAATTGAAATTTTTTTTTTAGCTCCAAAATTAAGGGTACCCCCATACACCCGTAATGCAAAATCTTATTTATCTCGAAAACGGCTCTAACGATTTTGTGATAAAAAGAAACTAAGTGTGATATTATGGACATGGACTAAATATTATGGTGAAAAAAAAATTTGGGGGGAAATGTTATTAGGGGTACCTGTCATAGAACGGTTTTTTTGATTTTCGAATTTCTCACCAAGGGCTCTAACGATTTTAACCAACATTTTTCTACAGGAGCTGATTTGCATTTGAAAAAATATAAACTAAAATTTTTTTCGAAAAAATAGTTTTTGGATTTTTAAAAAAATAATACATTTTTTTTTTTGAAAATTCAATATCTTGAAAACCGATACACGATTAAATTTTTAAATTACGTTTAAAAATGTATTTTATTAAATACTAACAATTTGCATATCAATTTTTTTTATAAAAATTTTAAGGAAAATTTAGTACACAAAAAACATGTTTCAGTGTGTCTGTATGTCTGTACCTCTCTCTACGGCCTAAACGACTGGACCTATTTCTTTCAATCTCGGTAGTTAAGGGTCTTCGGTGATTCCCTAGAGGAGAAATTGAAATTTTTTTTTAGCTCCAAAACTAAGGGTACCCCCCATGCACCTGTAATGCAAAATCTTATTTATCTCGAAAACGGCTCTTACGATTTTGATAAAAAAA
This sequence comes from Philhelius festivus, assembly GCA_963931855.1. Lineage (NCBI taxonomy): Eukaryota > Metazoa > Arthropoda > Insecta > Diptera > Syrphidae > Philhelius > Philhelius festivus. The sequence continues at coordinate 117,916,103 of OZ007556.1, forward strand.
ATTAAGTGTGATATTATGGACATGGACTACATTTTGGTCAAAAAAATTTTGGGGCAAAATGTTATTAGGGGTACCTGCCATAGACCCGTTTTTTTTGATTTTCGACTTTCTCATTAACGGCTCTAAGGATTTTAACCCAACATTTTTAGCAGGAGTCCCCTTAAGTTTAAAATAATATTGTACATAAAAATATTCGAAAAAATATTTATTGGGTTTAAAAAAAAAAAAATTTAAATCAATTTCTTTAAAACCTATGAACGATTATTTTTTGAAATTATTTCCTAAAACCAATATTATTAAATACTTAAAATTCGCATCCCACATATTTTTCTTGAAAAATTTTAGAGAAATTTCTTATATACAAATTTTATTTAATAATAAAACGATTTTTTAAAGTTTATTTGCATTAATCTATACTTTTCCGGAAACCAGACGGCAATTTTATGCATTCGAACATTATTATCTCATTAAATCCATGTTTTATATTTATAAAATGTATCTTAAATTCCAAAGTACTTTTACATAAGAGCAAGTTCGTGCGATCCAGTCGTGCATTTTATTTTTTTTTCAAATTTTGAATTACTCACTATCGGCAAAACGGATCTTAATGATTTTTTTTATTGAGAACCTTCTTAAAAGTTTGAAAACATTGCATTATAAAACTTGAAAACATATTTTTTTTTGAGTTTTTGAAAATAAAATATTTTGTTTGCTGTTCTGGATGTTAAATTGGACTCCAGAATTTGTCCTGAATTGTCCCAGAATTTGCTTAGTGACCCATTTTGTTTCGATTTTTTATGTTTTATATTAAGGGGGATTTTGTTCGTTTTCAAAGAGAGAAAGAGAAGAGTTGGGTGTTTATGAGACTGAAATAAATTGTTGAGTACAATTAGGCGATCTTTTAAAGTTAGATGTGATAAATTATTTCCAGAATTATAACTTACAACTGAGAATGAATATGAAAGTCCAAAAAACTTGAGGGATATTTAGTAAATAATTAACGTGACATGGATGTGACCAACATGTGGTTTCAACAAGACGGTACCACATGCTATACACCCAGAAAAACAATTAAATTACTGCATGAGTCATTTCCAAATCGACCGTTTTTGCGATCAGAATTATTGTCCATCCAGATCTTGCGATTTAACGCCATTGAATTTTTTTCTTTGGGCTTTTTTAAAGTTTAATCAAACAAGCCCATGACCTCCAACGCCTTCAAAGAGGAATTTAGATGATGTTTTAACCAAATTCAGGCATATTTATGTGAAACGGTCATAGAAAATTTAAATAAGGGAGTGCGTAGACTTCTACGAATGGTCGAAGCACTATTTCTATATAGGAAGATAAGATCCTTCGTTGCCACGTTTTTATTTAAATTCAACTATCGTCACCCTCGACCTATAAAATTTGTATTCACAGCACGTCGTTAAAAAAAGAAACTATAAAAAACAAAGCTCTTGCACTCAAAAAATTTATTAGTAAAATGGCTACGAATGATATTCGTAAAGAAAATATTCGTGCATTGTACGAATATTCGTAAGATGTACGAAGTATTTGTACAGTGGTATATCTACGAATGCATTCGTAAAATTTTACTAATAACTGTCGTACTATCTACGAATCTATTCGTTTTAAACACTAATTTCATTCGTAAACAAGAAGTAAACAATTTGTTTGAGTAGATTGTACGAATTATTGTGTACTATAACTAATAACATTCGTTAATTTATCGTACGAATGACTTCGTACTTTAATCTTTTGCATTCGTAGTATTTACTAATAAATTCGTACTATTTACTAAGTAAAACTAATATTCGTAGACAGAATTCATTCGTAGGTAGACCGTACGCATTATGCGTAGAATGTACTAATAACTTCGTATTTTCATGAAGTGCATTAGTATTATTTACTAATCATGAGTAAAAAAAATAATATGTGTTCAGTTCTAAAAATTAATGTATTCCATTAGTCAACACGTTGAAACGTGATATTATTTATAAAGTGCTGCAGTGGTGGATCAGACATCTGCTTTTTTCGAAAAGACGAGGTAAGTACCTATAGAGATACATTTGCTTTAAAGCTTACATATTTTATATTTAAAATACATCATCCAGAAGTAGCCGAGCATACATGTAGAGCTTGAATGCAATTGACTTGCAAAAGCTTTATTTATTTAAAAGAAATTACAAATTAATTTATTAGTAGTTAATTTAAGTTTATACAAGTAATTCAAAAAAATATTTAAGCAAATAGAGTTTAATTTTATGTCTCTTTAATGAAAACGTCTGATTCGGTTCGTAGTTGGCGGCAAAAAGATCGATGAGAAGGCATTTGCACTTCAGGTTGGTTGCATTTTCTTCTTCCTCTTCTTTTGCGATGTTCATGGAATTGGAATATCGTAGCCATGAATTTGTGTTGCCATTGTTGAGTTCCTACAACCCGGCCATCCTTAGGTTCAGCGGCTCGATGAACCTCGCTCGCCGTTTGTAAAATTCATTGTCAAGCCTAGCTCAATTCATCTCAGATACTTTTAAGTCTCAATTTGGTTTTCATCTCAATTCGTCTTCATCTCAATTCGTCTTCATCTCAATTCGTCTTCATCTCAATTCGTCTTGAGGCTCACATCGGGGATAAGTAAATCATCTCATGGTATCTTCGTTATCGTCTCGGCAGGTGTTTTTGACTTCTTTGGCTTTATCTGGTTGTGGGTCATCTCTGGGTTCACGTCTAGGTTCATCTCAGTTTGCGTACTCTCTGGGTTCATCTCGGTTTTATCTAAGATATAATAAAAAAAATTTGTAAGTCACATCAGGTAAAATTCGTCTCGGATTCTGAGTATCTTTGTTGTTCTAGGTTAATTGAATTGCTTTTATTTATTTATATAAATTTTTTTTTTAATTGTTTTCGGTTTCATCGTTTTCTTCTTCATCCGAACTGTCATCATATGGAATCCATGGCTTCATATTGTCCGCGCTGCTGCTAGTCTTTTTGGGGCCTTCAGTCTCTCCAACTTTTTCGACGTCATAACGATCATTTTCGCCGATACTCGTTATCCTATAAGGGCCAAAAAATTTGTTATGAATTTTTATAAGGTTACCAAATTGCGTTCGACGTATAGCAACAAGATCGCCAATGTTGTAAATTCTTGCGGATTTTCTTTTCTTGTTAAAAGTTTTTGAGTTCTCCTCTTGGATTTTCTCAATATCTTCTCGGGCCTTCTCTCGTATGTTATCGCGTTCTTCGTTAAAGATCTCCAAAAATTCCTCGGCGATCACTTCAGCAATCCTCAGGTCTTCTTTGTTACGCATCTTCACACCAAACATTACTTCAAAAGGACATCTTTTCGTACTTCTGCTAATGCTAGAATTTAAAAACTGTTGGACTTTGTTAGTAAATTTGTACCAATTATTAGGGTTTTCAAAAGATAATTTGGTTAAAATTGGTATAATAGTTCTATTTATGCGCTCAACTTGGCCGTTGCCTCTAAGAACTCCTGTTGTAATCTTCAAATGCTTAATACCCTCATCCTCACAATAGTCTTCAAAACTGTTGGATGTAAAAGCGGTACCTTTGTCCGTTATAACTCTTTGTGGATTACCAAAAATGGAACTTTGCTGTTGAAGTTTATTCAAAACCTCAGTTGTACATAGAGTTTTTGTTGGATATATCCAAACAAACTTGCTAAAAGCATCAACAACGACAAAAATGTATTTATATTGCTTCCCAGTAGATGAAAGTGGTCCTAAATGGTCTAAGTGATAAGTATGCAAAGGACGATCTTCTTTAGGTATAGGGTAAAGGAATCCTTCCTGTTTTCCTTGCTTCTTCTCAGCTAAGATGCATTCTATGCAACTTTGACGACATCTTTCGATTTTTTCGCGAAGATTTGGAATCGAATATTCTCTTCTAAGGATTTCTTCAACTTTTTTCACGGAAAAATGACCTTGATCGTGCGCTTTTTTAATAAATTCTTTTTCCATGCATTTTGGCACACACATTAGTTGCTCTCCTTGATCGTTAACCTCGTATAAGATTCCATTTTGTGTCACAAAATTCTTATAAGGTCCTTGTTCCAAAAGTTTCAAAATCAAAGTAATCCTCTCATCTTTCCTCTGTCCTACTTTTATTCTATCAACGACCTCACTATGCACGATCATCACCAAAGGATTGCGACTGAGCGCGTCAACATGCTTCATCTTAGTTCCTGCGCGATGTTCTAAAATGTAATTGTAATCCTGCAGGAGCAATGCCCATCCAGCTATCCTAGGGGCCAAGTCTTTCTTTTCCATCGTCATTTTAAACGCTGAACAATCGGTTACTATTCGAAAACGCAATCCTAGCAGATAGACTCTGAATTTCTTGAGAGCAGCAACAATTGCCAAAACCTCTAACTCATAACTGCAAAATTTTTCCTGCTGCGGATTTGTCTTACGACTAAAGTAGTAAACTGGGTGGAACATTCTATCTTCGCTATCTTTCTGTAGGAGAATTGCTCCGAAACCAATTTTTGAAGCATCCGTATGCAATTCGGTTTCAGATTCGGGATTATAGATCATAAGAGTAGGCTGCTGTGACAACGCGTCTTTAATTCTTTCAAAAGCTACTTTCTGTTCACCTCCGAATTTGAATTTTGCATCTTTTCGCAACATGTCGCTTAAAGGTTTTGCTAAGATTCCATAATTCTGAACGAATTTTCTAAAATAGCCTGACAACCCCAAAAAACTTTGGATATTCTTAATGTTTTTCGGTTCGGGAAAGGACTTGACTGCTTTTATTTTCTGGGACGATGGTGTTATATGTCCATTTGAGATTTCATAGCCCAAATATTCTATCTTCGTGCATAAAAAATTACATTTTTTCCATTTGAATCGCAAACCGTGCTGCCGAGCAATCTCGAAAACTCTTCTCACATTTTCAATAGCATCGGGGTAGTTTTTTGCAGTAATTATGAAATCATCCATATAAGTAATAATTACTTTTTCTCTGATAAGTGGTTGGAAAATTGATATTATGAACTTTTGAAAAATAGTCGGTGAGGTGCATAGGCCGAAAGGCATTCTAAGAAATTCGTACTGGCCACTTGGCGTCACGAAGGAGGTATACTTTCTGCAACTTTCTTCCACTGACACATGAAAGAAGCCATTTTCAAGATCTAATGTGCTGAATATTTTCGCACCGCTTAATTGGTCAAGCTGGTCCTCTATGAGGGGAAGTGGAAAGCGATCTCTTATTACTTGCTTATTGAGCCTGCGATAATCAACGCAGAGGCGCTTAGAACCATCTTTTTTCGACACTAATACTATAGGGCTTGCAAACTCGGATAAACTAGGCCTAATTATTTTTTTATGAAGCCATTCTTCTATTTGACGATCAACAACATCCTTCTCTAATGGTGAAAGTCGTCTAGGATGTTGAAAAATCGGTGTTTCGTCCTTTAAAGCGATCTTCATTTCGAAGTCCATTATTATTTCTTCTACAGGATTATAACTTTCTACTTGTTGCAATATGTCTTTTCTATACTTCTCGTTTTCTATATTAAACTCAAACTCAGTATCTTCGCTTATTGTAAAACATTCTAGCATCTCATTTAATCTCTTAACTTTAACATCTCCAGGAGTGATCAAAATCTGAGTGTTCTTAAAAATGTTCTGTCCTAATATCATTGGCACCGAGAGAAATCTGTCAGAGATAACGTGGATTTCATCCTGAAACACGTTGTCATCAAGAGAAATTTTGGCGACAAAACTTCCAAGAGTAAAAACTCCACTTTCTGCTAAGCCTCGCAAAGGTATACTTGGTCCTGTTAACTTAGGTGAGCCCAGTTGAATGTATTCTTCTGATCTAAGAAGAGAAACCTCGCTTCCAGTATCAAGAAGTGCTTCCAAGGAACGTGTACTATCGACGAAATTTACTGCCTTAAGAAAGGAATTAATACGAAGAGGGGAAACATTAGCTGCTGCCTTAACATTTCGTACTAATTGGTTTTTTGGACACTGAGGAGCCTTATGGCCAAACTCCTTACAACTAAAACATTTTGGGCCATCCGAAAGTCTACGACAGTCAGAAGATCGATGACCTTTTGCACCACAATTATAACAAATCGTATGAGAATGTTCACCATTTGTTGTACGCATTGCACTCGCGTGCCTCTTGTCCATTTGCATGCTGGACTTTGAACTGGATGTTTGATTTCTCTCTGAGAATATTCTATACACTTCTATTTTTTGTTTAAAATCTTTGAAATTGTTTGCTCCGTAGAGCAATGATTTATTGTGGTGTGTGTCCCTTATGCCATCAATTACATATTGGATTATTGAATGCTCATCAATTTTTGCTCGTGAACCAATCTCTCTCATCTTAAGAAAATACTGCAGCACAGTCTCGCCTTCAAGCTGCTTACGTCTCATCAATTTTCTGTGAATTTCAGCACATGAAAAATGTTCACCAAATTCTCCTATCAAGAAAGTTTTAAGCTTTTCCCAAGAATTTAAATCTGTCTCCGAACGAACAGCCATCTCTGCCGACCCAGACAAAAGCCTTCTTGCAAACAACAAATTCTCTAAAGGTGTCCAACCCATTAACTTCGCCCCGCTCTCTACCTCTGCCACCCAACATAGAACACTAAACTCATCATCTCCACTGAACCCTCGAACTGAACTCGCTGCATCTTGGAATGTTACAGAAGCCCTATGCTTGTTGCGTAAGAATGTTAATTCATCACGCATCGCCGACATCTCTGCGTCTTTCTTAATGCTATTCTCCCTCTCCTCAAGAATTTTTTCGCGAAGGTCTAACTGCTTGCTTCTTTCCTCAACCTCTGCCATCGGAGAATTACAATTTTCCTCTCTTTCTACACTATTCTTATTACGCTTTCCCATTTCAACAAATGAATAATATTCCACGTCTCGGAGTAGTATAATTGAGATTAGATAGACCCTATACGAAAGTGGAACACCTGGGGCAACTTTCTCCTCTTCAAATCTCTTAACTTCAATGATTTTATTCTCTTGACAATTAATAAATGTTGTTTTTTACCACTTGCTGAAACTTGATCAGTTTAGCTCTGTCCCTCGATGGTTTTGGCTCTCAATCAGAATTATCGATCCACGTATAAGTGCGTCTTAGGTTCCGTACAAGCAGAATTTATTTTAATTAAAAAATTTCCGATTCTTAAAAAATGTTTGTAGGTTGAGCCCCCATGTAGAGCTTGAATGCAATTGACTTGCAAAAGCTTTATTTATTTAAAAGAAATTACAAATTAATTTATTAGTAGTTAATTTAAGTTTATACAAGTAATTCAAAAAAATATTTAAGCAAATAGAGTTTAATTTTATGTCTCTTTAATGAAAACGTCTGATTCGGTTCGTAGTTGGCGGCAAAAAGATCGATGAGAAGGCATTTGCACTTCAGGTTGGTTGCATTTTCTTCTTCCTCTTCTTTTGCGATGTTCATGGAATTGGAATATCGTAGCCATGAATTTGTGTTGCCATTGTTGAGTTCCTACATACATATGTGTGAATTTTTTTCCTGAAAGAACCTCAATGTAAGTACAATTTTTTTCGTTTTCAATTTTAAATGGTAAATCTATTTTCAGTGGCCCTAAGTACATAAAATGAGGAGTATATAAGTATTAATTTGATTGTTTATTATATTTATAATGAATTAAATATTTTTTAACTTTATATATGAATAGGACAATAAAATGAATTAAAAAACTATTTTTAACTTACAACATAAATACTTTTTGTTATTATTTCTTACAATAGGTATTTAAGAAAATTTCAGAGAACATAAATGGTAGTAAGTTCTACAATAATATTCGTACAATATACGAATAGAGTTGTATAATTTACGAATGAAATACAAGGTGTGATGTGCTTTTTGCTTTCCAGCCGAGGTTTTGCTCGCCGAATTTCCAGGGTCGTTCTGAAGAAAACACGAAACTTCAGTAGGAAGGTCTTTAGAACCTTATACAAAATCTTTATTAAAAACAAATCTTAAATTCATATAACAACTTAAATATTCTTTACTTCAATTAATTACACCCTGCCTGGTGTATCTGGTAAACATCGGTTATTCTCCTGGTATCGGGTCCAGCTGGCTTCTTTTAAAGAGCTTTATTCTGGCATCTGCTTTCTTCGTCAACTGGCATTCGGTATCGGGCCACTCTTTTATAAATACGGGTTACGGACTACGCCCCTGGTAGGCACAAGATCAGCAGTTTAAGGCCCTGGTAGGCACAAGATCAGCAGTTTAAGGCCCTGGTAGGCACAAGATCAGCAGTTTAAGGCCCTGGTAGGCACAAGATCAGCAGTTTAAGGCCCTGGTAGGCACAAGATCAGCAGTTTAAGGCCCTGGTAGGCACAAGATCAACAGTTTAAGGCCCTGGTAGGCACAAGATCAGCAGTTTAAGGCCCTGGTAGGCACAAGATCAGCAGTTTAAGGCCCTGGTAGGCACAAGATCAGCAGTTTAAGGCCCTGGTAGGCACAAGATCAGCAGTTTAAGGCCCTGGTAGGCACAAGATCAGCAGTTTAAGGCCCTGGTAGGCACAAGATCAGCAGTTTAAGGCCCTGGTAGGCACAAGATCAACAGTTTAAGGCCCTGGTAGGCACAAGATCAACAGTTTAAGGCCCTGGTAGGCACAAGATCAACAGTTTAAGGCCCTGGTAGGCACAAGATCAACAGTTTAAGGCCCTGGTAGGCACAAGATCAACAGTTTAAGGCCCTGGTAGGCACAAGATCAGCAGTTTAAGGCCCTGGTAGGCACAAGATCAGCAGTTTAGGGCCCTGGTAGGCACAAGGACGTTTTATTCTTCGAACCAAGCTGATGGAACGAAATTGCCGGACAATTTCAGACGACTCGTAAACTATAATCTAGCTCGTCAGCTTCGACCGTAGCAAACAAGTGACTTTCCTTCCCAAAAGGAGGTCCACTTGTTATATTTATCGTAAAAACTGAGTGTGAATTATATACTGGTCGAATGTAAATCACTCAATGTGTTCAACAAACTGTGACGTCATGATCTTTTAGTGACTGCATATTATATTAAGACAAGGTATAAAATCCCTTTATAGTGGCGAGGTAACTGGTGTCGCTGGTAGCTGCGGCGTCGTATGGTGTCGTCGGTCGGTGCTGCGGCGGCGGCTGCTTAGTCATGGTGAATTAAATTACCCAATGTGTTCAATATTTGGTAGAAGCATGGAACGCTTCGTTACAAAGGGCATTAGTAAATATTACAATGATATTCGTACAATATACGAATGGCACTGGTAAAAATTCGTACATTGTACCAATGGTATTCGTACAATATACGAATGGCATTGGTAAATATTAGAATAATATTCGTACATTGTACCAATAGTATTCGTACAATATACGTTTGATTTTCTACGAATACTAATAAAATATTAGTAATATGTACTAATAAACCTCCATTCTACGAATACTATTCGTGGCTGAAAACCACGAATAAAATTCGTAGAATGTACGCATGAATTAGTAATATTTACACACGAAATTTTTTGAGTGTGGTAATTATTTTAACGAAATCGGCTTAGGTTACCAAGTACCATTCAATCATTATCCAATGAAAGATTTCCCCAAATCACTTCTTCAGCGTCACCTCAAAACCAAAAACATTATTCACAAAACCAATTTGGCATATTAATTCAAGTTTAACCCGTAAGCACCACATCTTCAATATTAGTAGTTTATGGTACTTATGTTATTGTAGAAAACTTAAGCGAAAAAGCGATACATGTGGTACGAAATCTTCCTCTTCAACGAACACATGATATGATATTATACTCGTATGAACTTGAGGCCCTGAGAGGATAATTCTATAGGCTTAGAAGGTCTTTAACCACACCGTATTAAAGTGAAGTGCGTGAACACAACCACCCGGGTATAACGTTCCCAGGTATGACATACACAGCTTCATGTCATATCAAATGTGTTAAGCTATAACCACTTGTCTCTCTAAATACCCTTTGAAATGGTTGAGTATTAAATATGGTTTGATATTAATGTTCCTTTCATAATATACGAATTAACCAATCTCTTGGATGTTCATCTAGAGCCAACAATTCTAAAGGGTTTTTGGGCTTTAAGTGGATTGTTTATTTCCGCGTTTTAATTAACAAAATACACATAATTGAACATTCCTAAGCTACGCAGTTACTATGGCTGGTAAGATGGTAAGCTAAGGTATTTGAACCTGGAGCAATGGGACATATTAAGCTTAATACGTAATAATTTAAACATTCAAATAAAGTTCCTATGTATGCCTTAGCTGACTTTATATTCCTGATGGAGATCAGTTGTACAACTGTGAAGTATTCAATTATGATATTCCTGGCAACGAGTTTTGCGGTAATTTTAACAATTCAAAGAGAGAAAGTAGGGGTTTATTTAAGAAAATATACAAAAATCTTAAATGGTAAGCTATGTAATTATAATTTGTTTTGAATGTATTTCTGGAACATATAGTTTTGAAGAGTATAAGTTCCAAGACTTTAATAGTTTTGGGTGACATAAACATTGATATAATGAGAGAAAATAATGATTATGATAATTGTCTGCTTTTGATGTCATCATAAGGTTTAATGTCGCTTATCAATTATCCGACTCGTATAACAGACTACACAGCACAACTGTATTGATTACATTTTTGTTATATTTCAAAAAAGAAAAGAGTTTATCCTTGACCTAACCCACTACATGGTGGAAGAAAATGTGCAGGAAAGGGAGCTGTCTTAAAATTCGCCAGGGAAGGTAGTAGGAGTATAATTTCAGGAAAAACTTAAAAACGGAATTTATTAGCAAGAAATAGTGTTAAGAAACATAGAACTCTTCTCCCAAGGCAAATGCCGTCAAATGGTATACTGATGGATTAAGCTGATGATTTATCAGCCATTCCATGATCTTTTAAGTAGGGACGTAAGTGCTATTGATCGATAAGAGAAGAGAGGAAGAATGACTGTCTTTTTTAGGAACAGCTGCTATTTCCATATTCTAGGAAAGATTCCAGAACAGTAGGAGCTATGAAAAAGCTTACGCAATGATTTTGCCAGCGATTAAGAACACCCCTTCAGAAGAATGTGGTTATACCATCAAGACAAACGTAATTGTTTATATGAAGATTTCGAAGGGCTCTTGTAACTGTAAGAGTTCGCAAAATATAACTGTCCTATTGAATGACTTACATTCTCAAGTACAGAAGGGGCAATTTCGCTATGAAGCAACGTAGAGCTAGCATCAAAATGAGCTTCAAGTACATTTGCCTTATCTAAATAGCTAAGCTAGTTATAGGTTTGTCATTCTAGATGAGCGTTTAAACCCAAGATGAAGTTGAATTGTTTACGTAATTGATAAATGACCGGTAATTTCCACTGCTTTTGGGACATTACAGTATTTTTTTCCTTAATTTCTGGTCTTATAAGAGTTTGGTTCTTTTTATAACAGCGTTGCATCGGTTTCTGGCTTGTTTATACTTTTTCCGATTTTCCTCGGTTGGCTAAGCTTCGTAAGAGAGCGGAAACTTTCTTTTCTCAACCCGATAGCTTCTTTAAAGCTTGTATCGAACCAAGACTTTTCTTTAGGATTAATACTTTTTATTTTGTTAGGTGTAAAAGTATGCATCTCTAGAATAATCACTTTTGTGATTATATCAGCACTGGCATCAACGTCACTATCGAGTAAACATAGTGACAAGTTCAAAGTTGGAAAAAAGGTTATTTAGACTTTCTTTTAGGCTTTCTCTTATTGTCAAACTGTCGTAATGGGATGCTTCTCTTTAGCTCGATGAATAGGACACGAGAAATTGGCTGTACACAATGGTCCGAAGTGCCGAATAGAGAGTTTAAAATTATGATATACTTAACGTCAGAAGTAGATAGATGGATAAATATTTTATTTAATAGATAATACAAATTTTTGGTTTACATAAAGTGTTTTTACACAGCTTGTACAGAGATATGATAATTTATATTTTACTACTTGAAAATAATATTGAAAATGAATTTGCAACTTTAAGCCTAATACTCAGTTCAAATGAAAATGAAAATTTCATATAAAAGTGACTGCTGGTTCACTGGCATGAAATCCACAACAAGAGGTGAGTACTAAAATTGTAACGAATTATGTAATAATTAAATAAAAGGACCCTTTTATTAACTGATAAATCAATGATTTAAATTGTAGGTTGTTGAAGAACAAGTATACGCCTGAGTGACCGCGTTAGTTTGTACGGGTTGAACGTCCAGGTATGTTCACCCAATCCAAACCAAACGGTTCAGTAACTCTTCGAGTTCATATCAATCACTCTCTAGTTAGCCACTCGTCCTATTTGAACTCCAACCGTTGGTTCAAACCGCTACAGATCGTTCAGACCAGCGAGATGGAGTTTTAAGGGCTGTCCACTTTGTTAGCAACGGTTGGCCTGCTAGTCCACGCTCATCCTAGCTCGTCGGTGGGGTGGGATCTTGTTACTTAAAGATGGACGATGTTACCTTTGTCGTATCAGGCCAAAAAAAAAATTATATCGAAGATGGAATTCGAGAAAAAATAATAAAAATGTTTGTAAGAAATGTGAAGCCCGAATTCTAGTTGTCTTTACTACGGCATGTCACAAAGAGAACATAGGTGGTCGTGTTCTCGGAGCATAGTACCCTCCCCTTGTGTCACCCCCAGAATGCGAATCCTGGGCACGGCACACCTTGGTCATTGCTGAAGCTCCTTACTGAGCAATAACCCCTAATAAAAAAAGCAATAAATATATTCTTCCTTTAATTCATCCTACCTCGGTTTTGCACTCTTACACTTCTTAGCTCACATCCAAACTTGGATTTAATAACTCCACATAGTTAGATCTGCACTGAATAATGACTTCATTTCTTCCAATTGCATCACAATTCTAAATTAAATCACTAAAGGGAACCCTACCCATAAATCTTAATGTTGATCTGACTCGTGTATAACCAAATCGATTCCATACAAAAAAAAATAATAGCCAATATTAAAAAGAGTGAGTATAAACTTTAATCTAGTGATGGGTAAAAATAAAATGATTCACAAATTTATAATTTCAATATGATTTAGAAAGAGGGGGTCTTAAGGATTAGGTTCGGAACTAGAGGATTAGAAATAAACAATAAAACGAGGTAGCTCTCTGGCTTTCGTTTTGCCTTTCCGTGCATATAAATTATATATAGCTTTTTTTTTGTTTTTTTTTTTTTTTTGTTTAATTACTGTTTGGTGTCCAATATAAATGTGATATAACTTTCAATAGAATAAGGTAAGGTACTTACTGTACTCCTTTGATACATTTGCTGCGATTCCTGGCGAAAAAACGGTGCGCACTGCTTTTGCTGGACTCGTTATACACTTTAAGTTACCTGTTGACTTTAAGAAAATTATATTTATTTATATATGCACACCAAAATCTTATATACTTGAAGTTTTACTTAACTTTTTTTTTCTCAAATTTGTTGTTTATTAAGTTTTGGAGTTGGAGGTCGTAATGATAGGATCCGGAGGGAAGAAGGAATCGTGAAGGGGGACTTAAACTATATATGTAGGTAGGGATGGCGTCCCCTTGTTGAATTGTTCGTCGATCAAAATTGGTCGTGGTGGCTGGTTCGAGGTTCGATGACTAAATTTCATCCAATTTTTCGTGGGATGTCGATGATTTTTCTTGGCTCGGATATTCCTGTTGTTTAAGGGTTGAACACCTCGGATTGTGTGACTTGAGTATCTCTGGGTCTTCTTAGGTCGTTTCTGGTCGAACCGAGAAGGTTTGAGTACTACTTTTAGCCTTTGTCTAGCAGGGATTTTAGCTATTTTTTTGTTTTGCTTATTTCCAACTAGTGTGACAAGCCTTGGTTTATTATTCTTGTTTTATATTTCGGTCTTTGGCGCTTAATTTTCGTTGCTTAATTTTCGTCACTAAATTTTTGTTGGTGAATCTTGCTAAACGAGTGACCCTTCCACTCGGTTCGCTCAGTAATTTTCTACACCAATCCTCGGAGTTCTATCGAACTTTATACAAGATAAATAAAGGAAGAAAGAACTGAAAATTAAATTAAACGCCCTTTCCGTGTTTTATTCAAAAAAATGAGACTGTACCTTTTTTTTTCTTTCTTTTTTTTTTTATTTTAGTGTCGCCAACTGCTACACTTAAAAGATAAGCACCAACTGACTTGATTGAGCTAAAATCCTAATCGCTAGTGTTAAAGCTTATTGCTCACCAGGAAATAACATAAGGCTTATGACAATATAATAATTATAAAACAGATCATATTACCTGCATTGCAGCAGTCCATTCTCATCTGTTCCTCGTACTTTTCTGTCCCTCTAGTTTAAGCTTTGCATAAAAGAAATCTATGCATAAGTGATTGCTGTCATTTTATCTTCTTTAGTTTTTTGTTTTTTTTTTTTTTTTTGCTAATCATATGAAAGAGATAGTGTTGGTAGACTTACTAAAATATTCCTCTTTTCAAATTTTAAATTCTATTTTCTATGTAACATCTTTCTTTTTGTAGGCTTTTCTTTTTCTTTTTTTTCTTGTTTTTTTTTTATTGTTTTCTGATAAAAAAAACTAATTCCCTACAAAATGTGGATTGGAAAAACAAATATGTTCCACAACTTTTTCCACGCTATGATTTTCATTTCTCAATGTACAACCATCAGGAAAAAGTTTAAGGCAACGTGGAAAACTGTGATATTTGTCAGTTGATATAAATATTTTGTTTCAAAACAAAACATTGAAAATTTATAAACAGAAAGAACGAATCAGTTTAAAAATAATTGTTTTTTTTTTTTATTCAAAGTGAGTATCAAAAATACACGTGGAAAAGTTTATTCTATTTTCATTTTTATTCTCCGCGTGTAATTTGGAACGTATTTATTTTTCATTTCACGCTAGGTGAGTACTAAGCTTTAAGGATGAAAATTTAATTTGATTGAACGAAAACTTTTCGAAAAAACCGTCATGTAAGAAATAGTATCTATAAAAAAAATAATAATAATGGCTTATTCACATATTTTATGTATATGAATAAATATGAATAAATAAATAAATAAATAAATAGGTACATGAATAAATTAATAAGTAAATAAATCAATAAAAGAAAACATAAATAACAAAAACAAATATATAAATAACAAATAAATATAATTAATTAATAGTTACAAACAAAATAAATAAACGAGATGATGTAATAGAATAACATAATCGTATGTTATGTACATTTAAGTATTTTATTAGGATAGAGACCTTATATTAAAGGATTTTCAGAACAGTTACATTTTTCAAAAAAAATTTCATTAAGATTTCAAACTTTTTTTTACAACGAGAAGTACCTACATCAGCTTTTTAATGAATTTCGAAGGTTGAATAAAACCTTGGAATAAAATCATTTTTAAAACTTTATTTTAGGAGATTTGTATTTTTTTTCAGTTCTTAAGTGTCTTCTGTGATTCCCTAAAGGGGAAATTGAAATTTTTCTTAGCTCCAAAACTAACGATACCCCCATACACCCGTAATGCAAAATCTGATTTATCTCGAAAATGGCTCTAACGATTTTGATAAAAAAAAAGTACAGTGTGCCATTATGGGCATATGGCCATGGATTACATTTTGGTCGAACAAGATTTTGGGAAAAAATGTTATTAACGGTACCTGCCATATAACCGTTTTGTTTTTTTTTTGTTTCGACTTTTTTTAACAGGATAGTTTTTGGGTTTTTTGAAAACAAAAAAAAATACCCTAATTTTTTTTTCTTTGAAAAAATCAACATCTTCAAAACGTGTGAACGATTATTTTTGTAAATTATTTCCTAAGATCTATATACTTGATACTTAAAATTGGCATCCCAAATTTTTTTTTTGAAAAATGTTAAAGAAATTTCTTATATAAAAAATTAATTTGATAATAAAACGATTTTTAAACTTTTGTCATAGATTCATACTTTTCTAGAATTCAGGCGGAAATTTTGTGTATGTATTTGAACATTCTTATCTCCTTAAATCCGTATACGTATTAGTTTTTTTATTCCAAAGTACTTTTACATGGGAGCAAGTACGTGCGATCCAGTCGTTAGGTTAAAGTGGCTGCTGACCGGAAAAGGTCAACGCGATCCAGTCGTGCATTTCATGATATTTTTTATGAATCTTAGAGCAAGAACCCCATATGGGCGACGCGTACAGTATCATGGCTTGAAAAAATACTTTGAATATTATTATTATTTTTTTTGTTGATGTTTGCAGTGTGATTTGTAAAGCTTAGTGTTTTGTGTTTTGTCTTAACTTACTCCAAGATACGTAACTGCATCGATGCACTTAATTTCAGTGTTTTCGAGATCTAAATTTTTTTCTGGGGAAAAAGCAATTCTTTCTTTTTTTGGTAAATAATCGTAAAAAAGATATATTGAGTTTTATCAGCATTAATTTTAATTTTCCAATACTTTTAATATTCAAATATGATACTAAGCGCTCTTTGAAGTTTAATTTCTATGACATCACTTATAGTTCGTGTGAGGAAAAAATTGCAGCATCATCAGCATCCAAGGCGTATTCACAATCAGGTACAAATTGTATAACAAAGGAGCAAGAAATAATCCTTTAGAACACCTACTAGAACTGATCTTCTTGTTGAAAAGTCATTGTTTAAATAGACCATAAGATATCTATTTGTTAGAAAGTTTTGAATAAGATTAAAAAGATATGAAGGAAATCTAAATTTGATAAGTTATAAAGAAGCCCAGCATACATAAAATCTTGTAGTTTTATTTTCATTATTTTTTTCGAAAATGTTACTATAGAACTGTTAACTAGGCTTATTGGTCTGTAACTGTGGGTGTTATTTAAATTTTTTCCTATTTTAAGAATGGGTACAACCTTAGTAACTTGCCAATCAGTAGGGAAGTACTGTATCTTTAAACAGGGATTCAAGGTTTCAGAAACTGATTCAATTAGGAAATATAATCGACCGTTTTTTCAATTTTACTTGCGACTTATAGGTACTATAAGTCAAGTTTTGCATTCGTAAAAAAATCGAACTCGAGATTTAGATCAAAGTTGATATTACGATGGTAACGAAGACTAAAAAAGTGGGTCTCGCAATTCTGTCTGTCTGTCTGTCTGTCGGTTCGACTACAGCCTAAACGGCTCGACCGATTTTCTTTAAACTTGGTAGATATCATTTTTAATTTTCCCCCCCACACGTGTTTTTCTTTTTTTTGTTTAAGACCGAAAATAACGGTACCTGCCATACGATTTTTTTATTTTTTTTTTTTGGTAAGGCTCCCCAAAAATTTGAATAGAATTGTGTATTCAAATTTTCAAAATAATTTGTTTTGGACTTTTAAAAAAAACTTCAATTTTTTTTTTCAAAACTCAGTATTTCGAAAACCCCATGCCAGATTTTTTTTTAAACTGGATAAATAAAATTTTCTTAATATGATCTGAGAAAAAAAAATTATTTTACCTAAAAATAATGGTAAAATATTAAAAAAAAATGGTTTTCAAAAATCGTATTTTTCTCGAAAACGGCGCCTAGAATTTTGATAAAAAATTGTTTCCTTCAATTAATTTTTATGATCTTTAATTTAATAAAAAAACTCATTATCCACAAACTGGATCTTAATGAAATCTTTTTATAGAGGAGCTTCATTTCATTTCGAAACTTTAAAATAAATATTTTTTGAATTTTTGAAAAAAAAATCCATTTTTTTCTTTTTTTTTTGAAAATTCGATATCCCAGAAACGGATCAATATTTTTTTGTTTGTAAATTTAATTTTTATTCGAAAAATAATAAAAACTTTAAACTGGCGTACAAAAATTTTTTGTTAAAAATCTTTTAAAATGTTTGTATATAAAAGCTTTTTTTTAAGAAACCACTACAACGACTTACATATAATTTTTGTTCTTGCATAAATTCATATTTACATAGCATTCTGTTTTTGTCTCTTATCCTTATGAACAGTTTTCTCTGATAACATTCATTTTCCAAATTCCTAGTCTATTACATAGGAGCAAGTTCGTGCGACCCAGTCGTGCATTTTATTTTTTAAAGGAACGAATAGATTAACACTTTCTAGGATATTTGAATTGAAAGGTTTTAAATGCATATCAATTTGTTCTCGTCTTATAGACTCTAACGGAACAGGTACAAAAGCTTCCAGATTGGATGCAATATGTTGCCTAAATAATGCCTTTTTAAAATCTAAATATTGTACGTTATTCACAATAGCTCTAAAACTAATATCACAGTAAGACGGTAAGTGGTTTGAACTGAGCGAATTTATTGATACAGGTTGTGTTATAGTATTCGGAACATTTAGTCCAGTCAAAGCGTCATTTGACCTTGCGCGCAGAGGCATGGTCTATTTTTTTTTTATGGATCGATAGGTGCTTATGAGAAAAGCTTAAAACCAAATTTGCACCACATGACAACTTTTTTTACCAAAGTTATTGATAAAAATGTGATTTGTGTCATTTTTTGGTCATTTGCGAATATCTCAGCTCCACTATCACGTACAAACAAAAATTAAACATGTTTTTATTCCTAATAAGATTATCTATTATGTTATAAAAAAACCATTTGTTTAAACAAATGAAAAAAAAGTTATAGTAAGTTAAAATAATTTTTTGTTGTTTAAAAATCACTTTTTCGTGATTATTAAGAAAAAAGCTCATTTAACGATGAAATTTTTATTTTTTATTATTAAAGTTCTTGTAATTCCCTACAATTTAAAAAAAAATCAACACTCTACAATGAACGAAAGCCGAGTAATAAATTATTGAACATAGGTAAGTCAGCGCACCCACGCATTTTATGATTTTATGTTTTAATTAATATCTCAGCCCCAGTATGCCGCAAAGTGAAAATAAAAAACTGTATTGCTAATAACAATATTTTCTATCAACTTGCATTTAATTTAATATGTTTGAGCAAAAACATAAAAAGTTACCGTTGGTTTCAACGTTTTTTTCCTTGTTTTTAATACCTTTTTTTCATAGTTATTGAGAAAAAAACTGTATTTCATGGCAAATATTTTGCAGTTTTGAATTTTTATTTTATAGTCCTGCTAATTTATTTCAAACTAAAAAAAAAATTAGTCCATTACGACTAACGGGAGCCAAGATATTCATGATTTAAAAACTTAGGAAAGCTTACAATTTAGTATTTTAACCTTGTAGCTTGTGATTTCGGTGTCGCCAGCAACAATAACCCAGTAGGAAATTTCCAAAAATTCACTAATGAAGAAGTAGGTGTTTCCTCAAGGAAAAGGAGCTGCACCCATGAATTTCCTACGGAATCCTATGAGGAATTTAACACAGGCTTGTCATTGGAAGGAGGTACACACTTTCTCGATGCATATTTTGTTGTGAAATCACTATGCTCACGGCATCTTCGATTTCATGGGTAATATTTATGTATGAAAAATTTGGTTCTATTGATGTGATGCTTTCCTCAATGGAAATAAATTAATGAAAAGTGTGTCAACATTTAATCAATTGCATCAGGGAAAGAATCATTGAAAATACTAATTATTCACTACAGAATTGTGTACATACTTGAAGCTCGTTTTTTCAGTTTTGAAAAAAGGAATGCATTTAGGCGATGTTTTATTAAGAGAAGGAATATAAATGAAATCATTATCCATTTCTTTTCTTATTTCATCAATAGAAGAATCGCTTGAAATGTATAGGCAAATTTATCGCTTGAATGAAAGAAACAAATTAAATTTGTGTTATGTACGTATTTATTTTATTAACTATTATAGTACATTTTAAAGAAGTTAGTAGATATATATATGTCTTACATTGTCTTGTCTTGTTGTAAGACGTAACACAAACAGTTGGTCGAAAAACTCTCCTTTGACACTTGGTAGAATTTGGGGAGCAGCTTAGGGATTATTCATCTTTATTTTCCTGTTCATTTGAGATCTAAGAAAAAGAGGAATATTTACTTTTGGCAAAACATTCAAAAGAATATAGGGAATTTACCGTTGGTGAATTGTTTTCCTTCTCCATGGTTGTTATTTAATCTTGAGAAAATACAGAAAATCCCGCACAACCGTTTTCTTCGATCACAAAATTGACACTAAATCATTCCAAAACAAAAGAAATAACTCATGACAAAAAAAGACCTATTGAGCGTCGCCGTCGCTGAGACGCCGACCCATCGCGGGAAAAACCAAAAAAAAAAAGGATTGTTTATTGCAGGTCAAAATCTCTCTCTCTTTTTCCTCTCAGCTCGCAGACTATTTTGCTCAGTAAACGAAGTTCATGAAAAAATACATTCCTTTTCCCTAGCAATATCACCTGATCACCATAGTTTTGCTCTATTGAAAGGTTGTTTACTGATTTTTAATTCCAAAGAAAAGAAAGGGTTGTTTTCTCTTTCACATCGCAGGCATTAAACACTCAATTGTGGATTACAATAACCACTGAAAAGATGCAGGAATAATTACAACGTGTTCAGCATTTTATTCATTAACATTAAGGATGTGTACGAAGGATATTGCTTTGTTTCATTTTTTCTGTACCTTCTTTCGAGAACAAAGCACAAGATGCAACTGGGATTGCAAACTACTGACTCATTGCATGACTTTCGATGAATGAAACCAATGCAGACCTTCTACTCAGTGAAAGTGCCACGTGATTTCTACGATGAATTCAACTTTATTTTTCCTTGAGGAGCAAATTTCCTACTGGGAAGCAACAAATATGTGTAAGTATGTGTGGGGTGTTTGAAGGATACCGATATATCTTGTTGCTGGCGACACCAAAATAACAAGCTACAAGGTTAAAATACTAAATTGTAAGCTTTCCTAAGTTTTTAAATCATGAATATCTTGGCTCCCGTTAGTCGTAATGGACTAATTTTTTTTTTAGTTTGAAGAAAATTAGCAGGACTATAAAATAAAAATTCAAAACTGCAAAATATTTGCCATGAAATACAGTTTTTTTCTCAATAACTATGAAAAAAAGGTATTAAAAACAAGGAAAAAAACGTTGAAACCAACGGTAACTTTTTATGTTTTTGCTCAAACATATTAAATTAAATGCAAGTTGATAGAAAATATTGTTATTAGCAATACAGTTTTTTATTTTCACTTTGCGGCATACTGGGGCTGAGATATTAATTAAAACATAAAATCATAAAATGCGTGGGTGCGCTGACTTACCTATGTTCAATAATTTATTACTCGGCTTTCGTTCATTGTAGAGTGTTGATTTTTTTTTTAAATTGTAGGGAATTACAAGAACTTTAATAATAAAAAATAAAAATTTCATCGTTAAATGAGCTTTTTTCTTAATAATCACGAAAAAGTGATTTTTAAACAACAAAAAATTATTTTAACTTACTATAACTTTTTTTTCATCTGTTTAAACAAATGGTTTTTTTTATAATATAATAGATAATCTTATTAGGAATAAAAACATGTTTAATTTTTGTTTGTACGAGATAGTGGAGCTGAGATATTCGCAAATGACCAAAAAATGACACAAATCACATTTTTATCAATAACTTTGGTAAAAAAAAGTTGTCATGTGGTGCAAATTTGGTTTTAAGCTTTTCTCATAAGCACCTATCGATCCATAAAAAAAAATAGACCATGCCTCTGCGCGCAAGGTCAGGCCCTTTTTCATGACGCTTTGACTGGACTAATTAGTTATAGAGAGGTCTAACGTCAAAGGAGATGATCTAGAAGGTTCAGGAATAAATGTTGGGCTGTTGGCGTAAGTATAAAATACTAATTGGATATCTCATTTGGATATCTGAAACAATAATTCCCCAGGAGTTTGCCCTTAAGCCTCCTCACCCTCGATGTCTACAATTTAAGTATCTACCTTCTAAAGATGGGTCGTTACAGTTAAGTATCTTGCTTAAATCGCATTTAAATAACAAAGTCTTTTGTTTGTTCGAATTTCCTCCGGGGAAGTACACTGGAAATACTTTCAATCTTGAAGAATCTTTCAATAAGATCTCAATTCCAATTACCCCAATTACTTTAGTATTTATTACTGAAAAAACCGTATGTTTAATATTTCTTTTTATAACACTGGCAACACCGCCATCTGATCTATTTAAACGATCGAATCTATGACAAATATAATTTGAGTCAGAAAATCTAACGCCACTACTTAGCCATGTTTCACTTACTAAATATACAGTCTTGGCCAAAAGTGTTAGGCACCCTATATTTTACGCTCTATTCTCTTGGAGAATGAATTGTTCGCGTTGTGCCGTGCAAAATGCCTTAGATCGGTTGCAGAAAACTGGATCTCTTCTAAATCGTAAGAAATCCGGCAGGACAAAAGTAACCACGGTAAGAGAAGATCGGTTTTTAATACGAACCTCTATAAAAAAAAACGTAAAAAAATACATCAAATAAGCTAGTTGCTGACATAACACAACGTTGTGGGAAACAGATTTCGGCTAGAACCGTTAGAAGGAGACTCGGAGAAGTTAGATTGAAAGGTTGCAAGGCGAGGAAAAAGCCATGGCTCTCAGAAAAAAAACAGAAAGTTGCGGCTATAATGGGCAAAAAAATACCAAAACTTTACTGAAGAAGATTGGAGTAAAGTTTTGTGGTCAGATGAATTAAACTTTGAAGTAAGCATTATAATGAAGCTCCGGGGGAGAGTACGATAACTTGGCCGCCAAGATTTGATAACGGGTTTTTGTAGGGGGGTCAAAAATAAGCACTTTTTACTATGGGAGGGGGGGGTCTATCTCCCCCCGTTTAGGAGGTAGGGGCACTTTTAGAAAAAAATGGTTTAAATTGAAAAAAAAAATATTAAAAAACAACGGCAACACCTACAATAAAGTGCTATACTGCGTTTGAAAGCCAGAAGATTGTTCTATAATCCTGCATTTAAATTTTATTACTCATATCAATTGTTTTTGAGAAATTCGCATTTAAAGTCCAAATTTTGATAAAAAAACGTGAAAAAAAATGTTTAGACCGGTTGTTTTCAAAATTGTGAAATGAAATTGTAAATTAGCTGATATGTGTTTCATGTACCTATCAGTTCTTAATCGAACACAAAAAACCGCATGGTTCTATGTCTTTTGGTTTTTGAGAAAACCTCCGTTTAGGAGGTAGGGGCACTTTTAGAAAAAATGGTTTAAATTGAAAAAAAAAAAATTAAAAAACAACGGCAACACCTACAATAAAGTGCTATACTGCGTTTGAAAGCCAGAAGATTGTTCTATAATCCTGAATTTAAATTTTATTACTCATATCAATAGTTTTTGAGAAATTCGCATTTAAAATCCAAATTTTGATAAAAAAACGTGAAAAAAAATGTTTAGACCGGTTGTTTTCAAAATTGTGAAATGAAATTGTAAATTAGCTGATATGTGTTTCATGTACCTATCAGTTCTTAATCGAACACAAAAAACCGCATGGTTCTATGTCTTCTAGTTTTTGAGAAAATCGAAAATTACCAAAACTACTTTTTTTGATTTTTGGTGGTGACGGTGATTCCATTTTAAGGATTAATGTTAATAAACATAATGAATCTTTGTTAGTTCAGTACCGCAATTCATTTAGCGTTACCCAGAATGCACCATGATGAGGTAGAATTGCATCTGGGTCAGTTATTTTGTCAGTTAGTCAGGAGTTAGTCAGTCATAGTTAGTTAAAAATGGTCAAAATGTATTAAAAAGGTGTGTAAGTCTCGTCAATAAAGCCATCGTCCGTACTATAACAGTCGAGTTCGTTGAGTTACTCTTTTATCGTGGGAAGCCGAGGATGTTTTGGCGGTAAAACACTTTCTAAATTTTCGCTCTGAAGGGTGGGAGGATCGATGTCTTTTAACTGTAAACCCTCACATATATCACCATCGGTATAACAAGGGTAAACTTTTTTTACATCTGATAAAAACTCTATTATTTGCGAAGCCCAGTCGTCCTTATATTTCCTTTCTAGGCAATATTTTCGATAGAAAAATAGTGCCATGTATTGGTGAACATGGTCAGAAGTTTGTTTTGGTTTTCAAGATCGTTTATTGTATTTTATATGTATTTAGTGGACATTGGATAAATAGAATAAATTTGAATTTTTTTAAATACAGATTCTGTGAATGCAAAAGAAACTTTGCATGCACCCAACCTCGCACCTACCCCAAATCCTATAGTGTGCCCAAGCAGGGGGGTTGCAGGGGGGCAGCATGCCCCCCCATACATACTTTACTGTTTATATATTGTAATGTTGGAAGCTAGCACTGATTTTTTATTTATGTAAGGAAGCAAAAAATATCAAACATTTTGTAGAAAAGTAGTTTTAGTTATTTTCGATTTTCTCAAAAACCAGAAACATAGAAACATGCGGTTTTTTGTGTTCGATTAAGAACTGATAGATACATGAAACACATGTAAGCTAATTTACAATTTCATTTCACAATTTTGAAAACAATTGGTCTAAACTTTGTTTTTCACGTTATTTTATCAAAATTTGGACTTTAAATGCGAATTTCTCAAAAACCATTGACATGAGTAATTTAATTTAAATGCAGGATTATAGAACAATCTTCTGGCTTTCAAACGCAGTATAGCACTTTATTGTAAGTGTTGCCGTTGTTTTTTAATATTTTTTTTTTTCAATTTAAACCATTTTTTCTAAAAGTGCCCCTACCTCCTAAACGGAGGTTTTCTCAAAAACCAGAAGACGTAGAATCATGCGGTTTTTTGTGATCAATTAAGAACTGATAGATACATGAAACACATATAAGTTAATTTACAATTTCATTTCACAATTTTGAAAACAACCGGTCTAAACTTTTTTTTTCACGTTTTTTTTATAAAAATTTGGACTTTAAATGCGAATTTCTCAAAAACAATTGATATGAGTAATTTAATTTAAATGCAGGATTATAGAACAATCTTCTGGCTTTCAAACGCAGTATAGCACTTTATTGTAGGTGTTGCCGTTGTTTTTTAATTTTTTTTTTTTCAATTTAAACCATTTTTTCTAAAAGTGCCCCTACCTCCTAAACGGGGGGAGATAGACCCCCCCCTCCCATAGTAAAAAGTGCTTATTTTTGACCCCTCTAAAAAAATCCGTAATCAAATCTTGGCGGCCAAGTTATCGTACTCGTGCCAAGCTCCGAAATCGGAAACTTTAAAAATTGTTTTAAATTGCCATCCACTTACCTAGTTATTTTGAGCTTTTGAAAAAGGTTATTGTTTTTTTATTTTTACAGGTGTTTGGAAACCCTGGTGTAACCTTTGTGAGGCGGCGAGTTGGTGAGGAATACAACCTAGAATGTGTAGTTCCAACCGTTAAACACGGAGGAGGAACCGATATGATCTGGGATTGCATGGCTGTGGACGGAGTGGCAAAATGTTCATTTGTGAGGGTCGCATGGACTCAAAAAAATACATTAATTTGATGGAAAACACGCTGATGCCATCCTTCCAGCATATTTTTGGTGATACAAATATGCGGGGCGTGTTGTTCCAGCAAGACAATGCACCCTGTCACAAGTCCGCCCTCTCAATGAAGTGGTTTGCTGAAAATGCCATTGACCTGCTTCCATTGCCTGTCCAGTACCCAGATCTGAACCCAATTGAGCATCTATAGGGAATTTTAAAGCGTAAAGTCCGACAATACCCAACAACATCAAAAGAGATGCTCAAAAAGGTTCTTGAGCAAGAATGACTCAAAATAAGTTCTGACTAATCCCGTAAACTCGTATAAGGTCTATGCCTAAACGAAAAGCAGCAGTCATAAAACGGGGGGGTGGCCATACAAAATATTAATTTTTTTTTAATAAAAAAAAATTTACAACATTTCTGCATACTTGTTTTTTTTTATTTTACTTGGGTTTAAAATTATGTCATCTTTTTGGGAGTGTCTAATACATTTGGCCAAGACTGTACATCAGCATTCAAATTGCAAATAAAGCAGAAAAATTCTGTATATTTATTTCGGATGCTCCAAGTTAAAATTTTTAAGGAACTACTTACATTATATGGCATCGGAATAGAGATATTTTGTAGCAAGCTGTGAGCGCTTTGGCCAGTTACATCTGATATTCCATTGGGCTCATCTACAAGCTGAGTAATGTGGTGCATCTCAGCAAAGATCTCAAAATATCTTCCTTCGGGTGTTTTCTATCTTCGAAAGCGGAGCCAACTTGAATTTTGTAAATTGAAGTCACCTGCATAAACGACTCCAGTGTGAGGGTATAAGGAAATAAATTCGGGAAATGCAATCAATCTCATTAAGAGTTGAATTACTGTCAATAATGGAGAATGTGCTTGCGGACAGTAATTTTGAGACGCATGAAGTTAAAGTTCGTATTAGAACATATTGAGGAAGGCTCTGGTAAGCAACATCATATCTAAAATATACTAAAAGTATTAAATTAGAGCTAGACAAGCGAAATTAAAAAAAAAAAAAACAGTATTCGCGCCAACTTTTTGACAAAAATCGAAATCAAGTTATTAAAACAAGGAAATGTATGGGAAATAGATTTTTTGTGCGTCCAATCTTAGAAAATGATTCCGAAGATAGGGTACTTAACTCGAACTCACTGAGCTCTTCACAAAACTTAAAAAAATGGTAAGAAAAAAATTGAAAAAAAAAATTAAATTTTTTTCCTCAAAAATTGGTATAGTGAAAGCTCTACTTGCGGACAAGTCCAATAAGCGGACAATTCTCTTAAACGGGCGCAATTTCTTTTTCGAATTTCTAATACAAATTATTTTCCTATAAATGGACACTTTCATAAACAGACGTGGACATTCTTTCTTGCTCATTTTAGATAGAAAACACCCCCATCCGCGGACTCATAATTTTATTTAGGGATTATTTTTTATCAAAAAATGAAACAGAAGCTTTGTTCTCAGTATAGATAGATAGATAGATAGATAGATTTCTTTATTTCTTATAAAAAGTTATACAATTTTTTTATTTGCATAGAATACGGACATGGCAATTTTGTCGTCTACCGGATATGACATTTCGTTACCAAAAAGAGCAAGTAATAAAAAGAAATGCCAATAGGTATAATTTAATTAATTAAAACTATATAAAAAAATATTTTAAAAAGTTAAGGAAAAAGAAGATAATAACGTTATTGATTTTAAATAAAATGGATAAGCGAATAGATTGAATAATTATAATTCCTTGCAGAAAAATAGGTGTTAATTTTGGTTGATTTAAAACATACAAAAATAAGCAATTTTAGATGATTTGAAACATAAAATGCTGATGTTAACGCAATAACTTGCAGAAATTCTGATGGCTGATTAGAAGCTATTTCGGTACGCCATTGCATGGTTGCAAAATTTATATAAATTAAGCCAGCCCCACCAACCGGTTAGTATTTCATAAAGATTATTTAACGATAATGTACTTTCTTGGAAGTATTTACAATCTTCTTAATTCTTATAATATAGGGCGCACGGCGATAAAATGGTAAACATCTTCGGGTTCCCTTATTTTACAAAGATTGCAAGTTATCTGTAGGTCTGGTCTGTGAGGTATGGAATCGGGATTCAAAATTACAACCTTTGCTCTGAATAAAGTGCTCAATGCCTCAGCAGAATATTGAATATTGTTGAAATAATTTTCATCTGTACACATTTGGTGGTTTAGGTTTTTATAGAATATCCTGGAACTTGACGTTAAATGTTGATCGTATATTTTTTCGTCGACTTTAGAGATAATATTTGCGAATATATTCTTCCAATCACTTACATTTGTTTCTAAAAGCCTTTGAGAAATATCGTGGGATAGCGCCAACTAGTTACACTCTCTGAATGGAAAATAATTGGAATTTAATAATAATCGAACCATAATTGATTTATGCAGACTGTTGCCAGTTTTTTCATAACTCTTAGTAAATAATCAGTATGAGATTTCAAGTTTTGTATGCAGATAGGAGTTAGACCAGACTCCACATAAATTGCATATGTCAGTGTTGAGTTGGGTAATCGGAATAGTCGCTTAAAGAAATACCTTTGTACAGCTTCAAATTCTTCGAAAGGGCAGACTCCAAATGCCTGCACTCCATAACAAAGACAGGTGTTAAAAGTAGCATTAAAAACTTTGAACTTAGACCTGAGCTCAATATTTTGAATGACGAAAAATTTTGGCACTACATCGATCCGCATGTTATTCAGACGCCAGCATTCTTCCGGTAGCCTTTTCCTCTATTGGTTCTCAAAAATCATAATCTTCGTTTTGCTTATGTTAATGGTAAGATTCCAGGAGTCACAATAAGCCTGTAGCTTATTGATTTGAAATTGAAGTGTGAAAGGATTATCCGCAAGCAAAACTAAATTATCAGCGCAGAGAAAGACCTTGATGAGATTCCCAGCAAACGATACTCTTCCACGTAGAATTTCGCATATATCATCGATGAATAAAGCAAACAGAATCAAGCTTAAAATGCATCCTTGTAGTACTCCTGCAGATGTTTCAAACCAACCGGATAAATTAATTCCATCCCAAACAGTTGCCCTAGTTGACGATAGAAAGTTTTGATAGAGTTGAAGAAATTTTGTAGATACACCAACCGAAGCTAATTTATATATATCTTGCCCATTCACTTTATCGAAAGCAGCTTTGGAATCCACATAACACACATACAACCTTTTTTTTAGATTGATGAATCTGCTGGCGATGCTAGTCAGAGCAAAGTTACGGTCTGTTGTTGAAAAGCCTGAACGAAAGCCCGCTTGAAATATATGTTGGGACGATTATGGGCTTCTATCCATTTTGAAATTCTTGCGTAGAGAATCGTAGCGAATATTTTTCTTAACGGTGTAAGGATAGAAATCCCTCTATAGTTATCAGGACAGCTAGAGTCTTCTTTTTTTTTAAATCGCAAAAATTAAAGATTTGATGAAACTAGAAGGTATGCAGTTAGTGTTACAAATACGGTTAAAGAATTTTACAATATAATATTTGAGTTGAACAGTATAATTTTTATAAAACTCCACTGGAATACCATCACTTCCTGGAGCTTTGTTATTCTTCAAGTTTAATAATGTAGCTTCAAGTTCACTCAGTGATATAACGGAGTCCAATTCTGGTACACAAACGTCCTGCATTGCGTAACTAAAGCTTTTAAGATTCTTCTCCGCTGACAGTAACGTTTTTAAATGAGTCGCTAAAGCCTCGGCTTCCAGAGAAATCTTTGTACTACGGTGTTGTCCACCTAATTCCCGTACAGTGATCCAGAATTTCTTAGAGTTCTTACAATCCAGTAGTTTAATGGCAGAATTTTTAAGATTTAGAACTTTTTTAAAGTTTCTGATTGCATTAAGATACAAATTTTTGAAAGTTATGGATTTAGTCGATCGGAATAGCTTCAAGTATTTGTAAAATAAATAATAGAAACTTGAAAAAAAAGTTTTTCCATATCTTTACCTTAACTGGACAAACGACAAAAAGTGGTGGACCATGAGTGTCCGCATGTAAAAGCATTAACTGTATTATAAAATAAAAAAAAAATTTCAAAATTTTTATTTAAATTTCTAGAGGACTTAAATAGCACCTAAATATTAGACAAACCGCTATTTGTTATCTAACGTTGTAAGCATTTTCTTTAATTGATCCGCTTACTTGATTTCAACATCAATTTTTACCAAAAGAACTGGAGCACTAAATTTTATTGTTGGGTACATTATTAAGCGCCTAATTATTTTATCACAAAAACTTTGTTCTGCTGACGTTGGTCTGCTAACTTGAGGGACATCAAATATTTTACTAGATTTTGTGCCTGTACAACCAAATGCTTCAATGTGGTTTAAGGCAGCCTTGTTTGTTTTGATGCCTTCAAGAACTCCATCCATCTTTTTAATGGCAACTAATGCTGCTTTCATATCATACTTATTCCACGTCTGTCGTTTTTTATTGGTTCGCGAAGTCATTCTATCAATGAAAAAAAAAAACAATAAACAAATTTTAACTTTATCCAAAATATCGTGTTATTTATGGCCCACCATGACATACATAACTATGGTGGGACATATGGGTATTCAAACTTGAAACTTGAACTTGGTAAGTTGGGCCAAAAGTGTAAAAAATTCTCAAACAGAACATAAATCAAAGTGAAATGATTTGTGTACGAATGAAATTGTAAAGTACTTGTAAATTCTTAAATGTGACTTATGTTAAACTCTTTTTGCTAGGGCTTGTTTTTCTATTTCACGATGTCAAAGCAGCTGTCACATACTCGTTTATCGATAGAACCACTCATTTTGTTTTGTGACACAGAGAAAATTCAAAATCCTTTTTTGCATAAAATCAATTTCTTTTTAACCCTTAGCTACGCATACTGACGCTAAGACACTTTGACAAATATCTATTTGAAGCCGATTTTCTTTTTCACTTATAGCAAGTCTCACATCCAATACAAACAATAGAAGAACCTTTACATTTTCTTGTTTTTCCACTTTGGAATTCAAATTGATAATACAGCCTCTTATATAGGAACATAGGAATCTCATGCTTCCACGTGTAGTGGATTTATTTTGTTGACTAAATCTGGAATTTTTATTTGGCTTTAATTTCATTGAACAGGGTGATGGAAACACTAAAAAACAAAACAATATTTCTACTGCTAGTATTCTCATACAGGGTGGCGCAAATTTGATCATCCAATTTTGTTTTTGAATTACATTTTTACTAAACAAAAAAAAATGGACTTGGACTTTTAAAAATTTATCTGTTAAGTGGAAAAGATGATATACGTCAAGTGGTTACCACCAGTATTAATACATATTTGTGCTGGTTTTATCACATTTTCCATTTCCGTAAAAATTTCGGTGATAACTGTTCGCATTCTCGTCGAATATTCTCCTTAAGGGCTCAGATTGTCTGAGGCTTTCTGGCACAAGCTCGCGACTCCAAGTTGAAGTCTGGCATGGTTAAATCAGGCTATCTTCCTGGTCATGCCAAATCGCCAAAACGGGAGATTACGCGACCAGGAAACGCTTCCCTCACAATATCCATTGTGGCTCGTGCTATGTGTGTGGTTGCACCGTTCCGTTGTAACCACATGATCACCAAGCCCCACTCATCTGATTCTGGCAGAAAGAAGTCGTTTATCATGGCCCTGTAGTGTTCGCCAGTAACAGTGACCTATGTCATTCAAGCCCGTTAAGTGTGTTGATGAGTTTCAGAAAGCCTTAGCCTGAAATGTCAGATGCTTCTTCTAAGTTATTGAAGAAATGTCTGTCTTCATGTAATCACCTGGTTGAGGAGAGATAGACGTCTTTAAAGGGCGTAATCCTTTGCTTTACTGCCATACTTCAGAAATCATCCCTCTACCAGAACCATAGGAACGGGGTTCTATGCAACGTCTTGTAAATGAGTTTTATAGGTCAGTGGGTGGTGTACATGTCCGTTTGTTTGGTTAGGATTGGTGAATAAGGGGCTGTCTATTTCGTGAAGAGGATTTTACCAGTCGTAGGGAGAGGTGGCCCCATCAACTCGTAAGAGTTTCAATTGCTGCTTTATATGCGCCCCGTTCGTTCAAGTTTGATCGTCGTTTGGTATTAACAACTGTATTTGGATAGAGGAAAGAGTTTAATCTATTTTCTTACCATAATACAGGTTCTAAAACTACTGTTAATGACCATATTTATGGTCTCATACAGCGTCAATTCTTTGGAGTGTAAGCGCTTACATACCTGGCAATTCAGGGTTCTTAAACTAGAGCAATATCTATTATCCATGAAGTAGACCAAGTTGGCACTGTCAGCTTTAATGTAGTGGAGATTTATTTGAATTAACTTCAAATTTGATTTTAAGATCCCCTACTTATTAACCTTTTTCTTGGTGGCTATCAGACGCAGCTTGCATCGGTTTGACCGACGCGCACCTTGAAATCAACTTTCCTTAGAAACGGTATTGATTTGTGATTTAGGATCAAACCATTTCTGTGCCATATTTTGTTTTCTCGTCTATCTCAGTTATCTTCCAGTTTTTACTAAACTGGTCAGTATTGAGTGATCTGAGATATTTTTCAATTCGATCCTTGAGGATGAGCGGTCCTTTCATGATGATCTTAGCTCTAGGATATGAAAAGTCACTGACTGGCTCTTCACGATAGCCTCATTAACTTCCTCAAGTCAAGGATTCGAAGTTCCATCAGGTGCATTGATCGACCATCAGCTTACGTGTGGAATTCGCATAGTCTACTATAGAAACTCGCTGGCCTACTACAGGCACCTTGGAGTTTCTGGCTTTCTCACTGCTGTTGTGCTCGCTTCAACGTACTCAGCTGGTAGGTTGGTGGAGGGCATGGGACTCTTCTTAGACTCTCCTAATGCAGTATTCGAAGAGCTCGGCTTTGTTGTATTGTCGTGTTTTCCAGTTTTTTGGTTTTTTGTTAGCAAGGAGCTGGACAGTGTGTAAGGTAACTTAGTGGTGTATTTCTTTATTGTCTGCGTCTTTCCACAAGATGCTGGTTGTGAAGTGGTAGATGCCCCTAAGTTGCACTTTCCTCTGCCGGAGATATCTTATTACCCTTCAGGCCCATAGGAGCGGAAACTCCATGTAACATATAGCATGTACGTTCGATAATACGATAGTTGGTTCATATTTGCAGTTCTGTTTCATAATTGAACTGGAGTAATGAATGGATCTATTTAATCTTCATCGGTTTTTCGGCGATTAAATTTCAATATACGAGTTCAAGTTTAAGAAGAAATTTACCAATTTTTACTATTTTTAGCAGATTAAACTATTGCGCTAACAGTCCTCTTAACCAGTTAATAAATATTTTTAATAAATCCAAACTCTTTAAATATAATTTCTTTGCTCAAAATCGATGAAACTTTGTTTAAACATTAGCATTAAACGTATGGTAAGCAAATAAAAATAAAATAGTGTAACTGATGCTAAAAGAAAAGCTGTCTTCACAAATAGTTTTGATGACTGATATGACTTTAGAAATTATCATGGAAAACCCTTAAATCGTGCTGGGTGAAAAAAGGGAAATAAATAAACTTAAATTCGACGGGGAATTTAAAGTAGATGGCAAAGAACTAGCCAACCGGTTTAATTTATTTTTTATCAATAGTGTTAAGATAATTAATAATGAAATTGCAATTTTGAATATGTTAACCAAATTGACTTTGTTTTTGAAAATCCCTTTAAATTTAATCTAGCTAGTAACGATACATGATTAAGTGAACACAATTACAGAATTAAACAATAAAAAAGACATTTATTTATTTTCTCCAAACTTACTACTAGATAGATGCATTTGATGTAGTGGGTATACTTACTTACTTACTTGGCAACAAGGTATATGAAGTCCTTCACTACCATAAAGTTAAAGCTGTCTATAATGACGTTCTGTCCAAGACGTCGGTGTTGTGTGTCCTTTCTTGATGACGGCATATACTTGGTCTTGCCCTCATTTACCGTTAATGTAGTATAATGATGAAATAAGATGAGGCGATCACTTTGAGTTGTCTTTATTAACTGACTTTAATCAATGCCTTAAAGCTAATACATAGGTTCTTATATACTAAGATAGAAGAGAGATGTAATTAGTATTGGATATGTAAATTATCATAGGGTGCAATACGCACTTACAGCCAACACTTCTTACACCTCCCCTCTAAGTTCCATAAATCAATTATTTTAAAAATTGTTTAAACTTAATTAAGAGTCTATATTCATGGTATAATATGCGTAAATAATATAGCATAGCATAATTCAATATTTTTATTATACATTAATTACTTTTTCTATTTGTTTTCTTTTATTTATAAATTGACAAAATATTATTTTTTAACTGAATTGTTAAATTTGCTGTTAATCGGCAGTAGACTGAAAACGTGTCCTAGATCTCAAAAGATGAGGTGATCGCGTAATGGTTTTAGATTTTTCACTTATTTTATTGAAATCAGTGACGTTTGGCAGAACAGGTAAGGTGTCATATGCATTTGTGCAAAACTTCAGGTGATTCGATGTCCTACGAAGTATGTCTCCTGTGCATAACTTAACTAAAAACGATCTAGGAGCATCTAACTTCTCAAGAATTTTTCCTTCGACCCAATTATCCTTTTGCTTAACTAGCACTCTCTCCCCCTCTTTAAACGTTTCTTTTGTCTTTGCATGTTTGTCATAGTATTGTTTGTTTCTTAAATTTTGTGTTTTTATCTTATTTGGAACCATTTCAATAATCTTGGGCCTTAGTAACTCTTCGGAGACTGGCATGGGAGTACGTGTTACCCTAGACAACAACAATTGAGAAGGTGAAGCATTCATACCTTTAACAGGGCTGTTTCTGTACTCTAATAGAGCCAAATATATATCAGTGTTACTCTCGGAACACTTTTTTAACAAATTTTTTGCAATCTGCACTCCCTTCTCCGCAAAAGCTCTACTTTGGGGATAGTTTGGAGAGCAGAACGTTAACTTGAACTCGTACTCATCGCTAAACTTCCTAAATTCAAAGCTATTGAAAGGAACATTGTCAGAAACAAATTCTTTGGGAATACCATACGAAGCAAAAATTGGTTTTAGCACTGATATGACTTGTGAAGCAGATTTATTTTTCAATCTTAGTAACTCAATCCACTTTGAATATGAATCTACGAGGACTAAATAGTCCTTTGCAGAGTAAGTGGCTATGTCACAGAATACCTTCTCGAACGGATAGTTTGGTATTTTATGATGAAGAAGAGGTTCTTTTTGGGATGCATTTGAATATTTTTGGCAAATTTTACAACTCGCGACAAAGTTGTCAATGTCATTGTTAATGCAAACCCAATAAAAAAGCATACGAGCCCTATTCTTCATTTTTTCACTGCCTGAATGAGACACATGTAGCCACTGTAGTACTTCATTTTTTAATACACTTGGAACTATGATTCTATCCCCTAACAAAACAAGATTATCCTCGCAAATAATATTATTTTTCAGTTTACTAAGATACCTTAAACATGGTGAGAAATTGGTTTTTAATTTTGGCCAACCTTCTCGATAAAATTTGAAAATTAGTTTTAAGTCAGTGTCTTCCATTGTTGCTTTCTCAAAGCTATTTCGTTTTTCATGCGACATATTAATTTCATGCACGCATCCCTCTAAATTAATACCATCATCTTTGCTATATTTATCATCACCATATCGTGACATTACATCAGCCAAATGTAGGTATTTGCCTGGTATGTAAATAAGTTTCAAATTATAAATTTCTAGCTTAAGACGCATTCGTTGAAGTCTCATTGAAGGTATTTTGCTTATATGTTTCTCAAAAAGAGGCACAAGAGGCTTATGATCTGTCTCAATCATGATCTGCCTTCCATATATCGTCGCTTTTCCGGCAGAGTGGCATAAGTCGAAATTTGTCGTTTTTTAGTTTTGAACACAGAATTGAGCTGAAAAACAAACACAATTTTTCTGTGTAATCGGCGTTAACCTACTTCTTCTAGTTTCCGAGTTATGAAAAAGCGCCGCTCTCAATGTTCAAAAACATCCCTCTCATTTTCTACGTATAAATACGGCATAAATCAATTTTTGTTTTTTTTTTTTTTATATTTCGTTTTTTATAAAACTTAACAAACGAAAAATGCAATTTTTTCACGTATTCAACATTCGAGTTTTGTTTTTTATGAACAACGAAATTTTTTTTGTTCAGTATGAAAAAAACTTTAACATGCTCTCCTGAAAATTTGCAAATTTCGACTTATGCCACTCTGCCGGAAAAGCGACGATATGTAAAAATGAAACTTTTTGCATGCGTATAAAATGGCTAAAAGTTCTTTTTCGATTTGGCCATAATTTTTCTCCGTATCGCTAAGACCACGGGACGCCCATGCAACCGGCTTCTTATTCTGCAAAAGACATGCCCCAAGACCATAAAAACTAGCGTCTGTTTGAATGATAATATTTTTACACGGGTCAAAACATTGCAAGGATGTGGCATTGGCTAAAAGATTTTTAATTTTGTTCATGCATATTGTATGTTTATCCAGCCAAGTGAACGAAACATTTTTGCGTAAAAGTTCTCGAAGTGGCTCAGTCTCTTTTGCCAAATTGGGAAGAAAATCTCTTAGATAGTTAATCATTCCCAGAATTTTTTGCAGACCTACTTTTGTGTCTGGATTTTTAAGTTGAATTATAGACCCGATTCTAGTTTCTTCAATAGACAAACCACTTTTGGACAAAATAAACCCCATATATTTAACCTCATTTAATCTGTATTGAAACTTATCTTTATTGAACTTGACGTTATTTGCTATAGCTGTTTTAAAAACTTCACTCAAAATTTTGTCATGCTCTTCATAACATTTCGCAAAGATGAGTAAATCATCGAAATATATAAAAACTCCTTTTATGTGACCAAATGTTTTTGCTGTATATCTCTGAAAAACCATTGGCGATGGCTTTAATCCAAAAGGAAGCCTTAAGTAACGCCATAGGCCATGTATTGTACTAAAAGTGCATATGTAACTTGACTTCAAATCTAATTCTATGTGGAAAAACCCATCCTTTAAATCAAGAACTGAAAAAACAACCATATCCGTTAACATCGTTCTGAGTTCTTCAAATGTCGGAATGGGAAATTGTTCCACCACAAGAGCACTATTTAAATCCTTTGGGTCAAGACAAATGCGAATGGCATTATTTGGCTTTTCCACGATTACTATATTAGAAGTCCACTCCACTGGTTCTTCAACTTTCTTAATAACACCCATTAATTTTAGACGTTCTAACTCTTTTTTCAAAGGTTGTATTAGATTTTGTGCAACCCTACGTGCTGGTTTTGCAACGGGATCAAACCCTTGTTTTATTTTAAGAGAATATTCCTCAGTAAACTTTCCTACGCCATTGAACACAATTCCAAATTTGTTTAGAATTTCAACTTTGCTGTTGTCTTTTAATTTCACAGTTTCTAATTGTCCTACTCGTCTCAAGAAATTAAGCTCTTCGCAAGCTTCTCTTCCTAGTAGTGGGATTATACCCTCTCCCCCCTTTACAATTACGAACTTAAAAATTCTTTTTATATTGTTAGCCTCACACAGTAATTTAATTTCTCCTGCCACCTTAATTTCCGAACCACCAAAAGCTTTCAACCTTATATTAGTTTGCTTTATTTTTTCGAGCATCCTTATTTGCCTAATGTCACTTATTGGGAGAATATTTTCGTCCGCGCCTGTGTCAATTTTAAATTTTATTACTTGTCCCGCAATTTTTATATTACCGTACCACGCTTCTCTCAATCCACCACCAACAGCAGCAATTACATCAGAATAATAAACACCATCTTCATCATTCGATGCATAACTGTCCG
The DNA here is from genome assembly GCA_963931855.1 of Philhelius festivus. NCBI lineage: Eukaryota > Metazoa > Arthropoda > Insecta > Diptera > Syrphidae > Philhelius > Philhelius festivus. The sequence goes on from OZ007556.1 coordinate 117,953,399, forward strand.
TGTTTATCTCATGTACTCTTTTAGATTTACGGTACCTACAAGCGGAACCAAAATGATTTAGCTTTTTACATATGTAACAGATCTTATTATGAGCCGGACATTTATGCATCACATGACGAGTAAGGCACTTGGTACAATTAATTAAATTTAGATTAGTAGATTTTGTATTTGTATGAAATTGATTAGCATTTATTTTATTTTTATTAAAATTAGTATTGTTAGCATGGTTTGTTTTATTTATACCTCTATTAAACTTTTTAACGTAGTTAATAGAATTTGATGATGGTCCGTCTTGAATGACTTTGGTTTGTTTCTTGTTCAGCTCGAACATCTTGCACATCTCGATTCCCTTGCTCAAAGTAAGTTCCTGATCAGCCAACATTTTCTCCTGCAGCTTCTTATCATATATACCCATTACTATACGATCTCTTAAGATTGATTCTTCAGCAACACCATAGTCACATGACTTTACCAAATGACGTAAATCCTTAAGGAATAGTTCAAACGATTCTCCCTGCCTCTGTATCCTGGAGTTGAACACATAGCGTTCGAAAACCACGTTTTTCTTTGGAATACAGTAGGCGTCAAACTTCTTCAGTATAGAGTCCAATGATTTTTCTTCGGCTGAAGTAAGACCGAGGACATTGAAAATCTCCACACCACCTTCTCCGACCAACAGCTTGAAAATTGCCACTTGAGACTCTGCACTGGACTGTGTAATACCGGTTGCGATGATATAAATCTGGAAGTTTTGTTTAAACTTTTTCCAGTTATCAGCTAAGTTCCCATCAACATTTAGTGGGCATGGAGTGGGTAGATTTGAAGGCATCATATTTGAAGTTTGCATTGCAGGTTTTTTGTCTGGTAATTCTCTATCGTTTGCCATTCACTTTTTGTATAGTTAATTTTAATTATTATTATTTTTTTTTTTTTTCAATTTTTAGTTTTGAGTTACCACTTATTTTATACTTTAGTAGTGATTTATAATTTTAGAAAATTATTATTACCATTTTTTTTTTTTTTAAATCAATAGTTTTTTATTTTCTTTGTCCGCAGCGCCATGTAGTATAATGATGAAATAAGATGAGGCGATCACTTTGAGTTGTCTTTATTAACTGACTTTAATCAATGCCTTAAAGCTAATACATAGGTTCTTATATACTAAGATAGAAGAGAGATGTAATTAGTATTGGATATGTAAATTATCATAGGGTGCAATACGCACTTACAGCCAACACTTCTTACAGTTAAACCCATCTTCTTCGCTTTCGTCTCAATGCTCACAAATGCGCCACTGACACCACAATTGGTTCTTCCAATAATGTCAATGTCGTCGGCGTATCCGCGTAATTGGATGGACTTTTGAAAAATTGTGCCTCTTGTGCTGATGCGTGAGTTTTACACTATTCTTTCAAGAACTATGTTGAAGAAGTCGCACGATAGAGCATCGCCTTGCCTAAAACCTTTTTTGACATTAAATGCATCGGTGAGATCTTTTCCGACCTTGATGGAGCAGCGTGCATTCTCCATCGTCATCCTGCACATGCACAAACCGACAAGTTTGTCAGTGATGCCAAAACTAGACATTGCTCTATATAGTGCGTTCCTATATAGATGCTATCGTACGCGGCTTTGAAATCGATGAAAAAGTGGTACGTGTCGATTTGTAGCTCCTGGGTTTTTTACAAGATCTGCCGTAATGTAAATATTTGATCGATGGTGGAGTTTCCTGGTCTAAAGCCGCACTGATATGAACCTATCAGGTTCTTAACGAAAGGCTTCAGACGTACTCGTATCTTACGTGCTGTTCAGGAGATTTATGCCTCTGTAGTTGGCGCAGTTCAGAGGGTCTCCTTTCTTGAAGATCGCACAGACAATGCTGAGGTTCCATTCATCGGGAATGCTTTCTTCCGACCATATTTTGCAGATGAGCTGGTGCATATTCCCAACCAAGTCATCGCCTGCCGCTTTGAACAGTTCGGCAGAGAGGCCGTCAGCTCCAGCGGCTTATTGGACTTGAGATTCGATATAGCTATCTACACTTCATCCAGGTCGGGTGGGCAGTATTGTTGGTCTGTGTCGCCTAAGTCAAATGGTACTATCTCTATAGCAGCGGAATTTTATTCTTCATCGCAGTTATAAAGATTCCACTACGATGTTCCTTTGATTATCTGGTTCACGGTTGATTGATCAGGAGATGACCATATCCCTTTGTGAATATCAAGATGTTTGTACTGCGTACTAGCTACAAGAAGGTCTCGCCCTACATCGAAGTCGATCAGCCTGAATCCGTTATCGGAGGTAGTGTCGTGCAGGATATATCTTCCAATTGTGTCACCAAAGATGTCTTCTCTTCCTAGCTTGGCGTTAAAATCTGCAAGGACAATTTTAATGTCACTGCTCCTATGTTTTGTCCAGGAGCTCGTAGAATATGTCTTTGGTGTCTTCATCTTTCTCCTCTTTTGGGGCATGGGCGCAAATCAGGCTTATGTTGGCGAATTTGGCCTTGATGCGGATTGTCGTGAGGCACTCGTTCACACAGTTAAAACTTAAGGATTTTTGCCTGAGTCTAGTTCCAACAGCAAATCCGCATACAAATAAACGCTGCTTTTGTTCTCTATAGCAGTCGCCGTAGTATATATCGCAGTCCTCTAATTTTCATTTCCCGGTCCATCCCATCGCATCTCTTGGATGGCGGTAATATCTGCTTTGTAGCAGTTTAAGGCTTCCGCTAATTGTTCGACTGCAGGTGGTCTATTAAGAGACCTAAAATTCCACAAGGTGGGTTTTTAGAAAAACCTGTGGACGCTTGTGTCCTCTTGGGTGGACGTGTCTATCATTCGAACATCGATGTAGTAGGTCTCGCTTTCTTAAAAATTATAAATGCATCTTTAAAAGAAGGACAGTTCCAAACACTTGGAAAAACGCAATCGTGACACCTATTGAAAAAATAAAAAACAGCGTTAAAGTGTGAAGAATTTAGGCCTATAAAATCATTGCCATTGAGAAAAATCATAAACACTTTCAAAATACCTAACTGATAGCAAAATAATAATTGAGAATCAATCTGTGTTTTGTCTATCACATTCATGTGAATCTGCCGCGAAAGCATGGAAATGAAAGGCTGGAAAGAATCTATCTTAAAAGGTAAGAAAGTTGTTTGCGTTTTTCTTAATCTTAAACGAGCTTTTGAGACAATTGATCCAATTATTTTGCTGGAGAAATTGAATAAGTGTGGAACTAATGGCATTTCTCATGATTGGCTTAAAAGTTTTTGTAAGGAGACGTTCACAACAAACCAAAATTAACGCCGCGCCGTTTCATCTGAACGTGAAGTAATTGATCAGGGAGTCCCCCAAGGCTCAATACTTGGACCACTACTTTTTAATTGCTACGTCAATGATATGAACAAAATTTTGAAAAATACTGAACTGGCTCTGCTTGTAGACGTTTCACTTATATGTTGAAGCTGAAACAACCCAGGAATGTGAACGACTAATAAATGAAAACCTTAATGTTTTGAATTTATGGCTTATAAACTAAAATTGAATGTTACAAAAACTAAGTGTATGGTTTCAAATGATACTTATAGTTTAGTACTTAAGAGTTCTTATTGATTATAAATTAAGATTTGAATACCATGAAGAATTTGTAATAAAGTAAGCACTATTACGGCTATAAATATTTATAATGTAATTATTAAACCTCATTTTGAATAATGTTCTACAATAGGTATATTTAATAAATGGAAGTTCCATGAACAATCTGCAAGAACTGCAAAATAAAGCAATGCGTGCAATACTTAGATGAAATTAATATACTCCTATTGTACGAGTAGTTAGGTTAAATATTTTATTGTGGATGAATGTAGAACACCGTATTTATATTAATATTTTGTTTTTTGCAGTAAAAATTAAAAATAATTCATATTTGTCAAAACATATTCGTTACGTCAGAGATGTTCATTCTTATTTGTTAAGAAATAGAGAGGATTTAAGACTACCATAGCTGGGCACCGTTAATCAAACAGTTAGCTTCGTTAATCGTTAATCCGCTAATAAAAAAGTTAGCTTCGTTAAACGTTAAAGCGTTAAATTTCGGAAAAATTAACGCAAGTAAACGTTAATCGTTAATCCGTTAACATGTAATAAAAATTGCATTTTTTATATTTTTTTACTCTGAGCACCGACGCTAAGTAATGCCGGTCATCCACTAGGCGATCAACGCACAAATTTCGAATTCAGCGCATTCAACTCTAATTTACGGTGCCTTCAATTCTGTTCAACCAACGGGTTGGATCTTTGTTGGCCGTTGCTCAACGAATTGCGCAACCAGTGTACGGGTAGTGTACGAGCTCGTATTGCTCCTTGAAAATGTTCGATCAACACATTTTCAAGATAATGTGTTGCACATTATTTCTTGACGTAATATTGTGTTGCGTTGGCTGCAGTGAAATGTGTCTACGTGGTTGAACTATTGCGTTGCCATGAACTTGCAACTTGCAAACTGTAGCTTATTTTGGTTTTTCGTCATGGAAGGTGATAAAAAATCAGAGTGGACCACGGAATTAATTTTGCAAATGATTTCAGCAATTGAGGAAAAGCCCAATATATGGGCAGACAGGAATATTTTAAAGCGAAGGCGTGCGTCGACAATAAACGTATGTACCGAACTGAAGTCAAAATTATTTCAGGTTTGACGTTTGAGTTTTTTGTTTATCGTGGTGCGTTCAACGCGTTACCCAACGAGTGATCCTTGGTTAAGTGTACGAAGGTATCAACTCGTTCATCAACTGGTTGAACAATAATATCGATTCGAAAAAAAAAATTCTGTCAAAATCGAACAAGTTTATCAACTAGTGTACGAGGTTGTTCAACATTTGAGTAAGTTGGTCAACTAGGTGTACGGAGCTATTCAACACTGGAAAAAGTTTTAAGAGTTGATCAACTAGGTGTGCGAGGTTAATCAACATATGGGAAAGTTGGTCAATTATGTGTACGCGGCTCCAAACGCATTTTGTTCAACTTTAGTTGCTCAACGTGAATTACGTAAGTTACTGCACTAGTGTAAGAGGTTGTAAATTCGTTTATCCAACGAAAGAGTTGAATAAAAAGTTGAACGAAGTTGGTTGAACTTATCGCGCACATAGTGGACGACCGGCATAATGAAATGATCAAACGAAACGAATCTCTTCGCAGTTTTCTCACTCGCACGCGCCGTCAAAATATAATACGTACCTAGATGTTTTTGTTTTATCCGCGGCACGCGCCGCACGGCACTTGTCTCATACTTGTCTGAACCTGTTTTTCGCGCCGCGCGGTAAATAGTAGGTATTGGATTAACGATTAACGGACTTAACGTAAATTAACGGATTTAACGTGTCCGTTAACATTTTTAAAAGTTAACTTAAAAGTTAATCCGTTAATCAAAATTTTAACTTCGTTAATTAACGATTAACGGATTAACGAGTAAATGCCCAGCTATGAAGACTACAAGCATTTAGAAGGACAAGATTTCAAAATAGTTTAGTACTTAAAGGATTTAAGCTTTTTAATGATTTGTCAAATGATATTAAACAAGTAAGTAATAAATTTGAGTGTAAGCAAGCAATAATTAGTTTTGTAAAACAAAATACATATTTCCTAACATCAAAATATATAAATGCCAATGCCATTGTAAATAAAATAGTATATTTATATATTTGTCATTTTTAAATTACCTATTGTAAATTGTAAATAGCAAAATTTCGTTAAATAAATACTTTTGAATTTGGGTTAGCCAGTTATTAAATAAAATTTACTTTCCAGGTTTTTCGTAACGTTAGAAAAAACATTTAATTCTAAATTATTATCATTTTATTAGATACATTTTTATTAAATTTTATTAAAGAAATCAAATGGAAAAGTTTATTTTTCTAACTCAAATGTGCTTCAAATAAATTGGTATTTAAGTTAATATACCTTTGAAAAGTAGAAAAATGTTTTGAAATACTGTACGCCATCATAGCTCCCATTCATTAAAATACATTGAGGAGAAAGATTTCCATGGGAAATGTAAACCAAAGCAGTGTTGATTATCTCTTTGTTTTATCTTAGGTGGCACCACTTTTCAATACGCAATTAAATTGGAAATTGTTGTTTACCATTTTGTTTCATAGATTAAGTGATATAAATGGTTTTCAGAGAATACCCGCCTTCAGACAGTCAATTACAAAATCCAAATACTTCTACGTTCCTTCTTGACATAAATATAATTAATTAATTGAAGGTTATCTCCGATTGTATGTTTAAGATATTCTAAACCATTAACAAAAATTCAGGTTTGTAGACGGCAGATAAAAACAAGATATTTACCAGACAATGTGGGTGGTAGCTTAAATGTGCGTGTGTCTGTATTTAAAACATTAAAGTCTTAAGGTTTGTAAAGAAATTTACATGCAATAAAGATTCAAATGATTTCTGAGTGAAGTTCTTATAACTTTTAAGTATATCTGTAAAAATCAAAAGAGAGAGATCAGGATGTTTTAAGTCTCAATAGATATAATATCTATAGACACTAAGCAAATAAAAATAATGTACATTGTCATCGAAAAGTTCGAATTTTGCAATATTGGACTTACGGATTATATTATTATTTTGTTTGCAATTTACGACACACAAGATTCCTAAATGTTTTCCGTAGAGGAAAAATTGAAATTTGTTTAGCTCCACAACTAACGGTACCTGCTATACAGCTGCTTTGAAAATTTTATTTATTATTATTATATTTAATGTGCTATGCAATCATAAAGCTTATTTTACCAGTCATTTCCGCACTTGTACAGTTGCAAGATCCCCTCGAGATCTTGATATAAACAAATCCGTTGGTCCTAATGGTATACCCCCCATTCTTCTGAAGAGGTGTTCTTCATCGCTGGCAAAACCATTGCCATTCTCAGTGGAATTGCAACGGTATCGTATGAAAGCTCATTAAACTCCGGTATTAAGAGCATTGTTATTATGGGGTATACAAAATCGTGTGAAGTTTAATGCTTCGAAAACTCAATGCTGTCTATTGTAGTTAAAGTAAAATGTACTTTTTCTTCCATTGTCCTTGAATGGCACTTGCATTAAATTTTACTTCACTTTACATCGAAGGAATGTGTGTCAACGACGATCTTCGTTGGAATGACTATATTTTCGAGTCCGCCAAGGATTTCTATATCGATATAAGAAATTTATCACCCCTTCTGATCTGGCTACCATTTATAAGGCGTTTATACGTTCAAAACTAAAGTTAAACTCACATCTTTGGTCATAATCGGGTGCTGCACAAAATTCTCTCCACTTATTGGATAGAATTCAGAACAGAGCGTTAAAACTGATAGGAAACCGAGCTATCATGGATTCATTCCCATCTCTTGAACAGAGTCATGTATTTCCTTGTTTTATCGCTTCTTTCACAAGATATACTCACTCGAAGTAGCCATACATTCCTGCTCCTTATCAGTTCACCCGTGATACCCGCTTCGCTAGGAATGCTCATCAGTTCACCCTTGAGCCTAACTTTGGTCGTACCATGAAATATAGAGATTCGGTTTTTAGTCGCACAACACGATTATGGAATAACTTAATGTTTGATACTTCCTTTCTTTCCCCACTAATTTCCCCATCACCCGGGCTGTGCTTAACAATATGAGGGTCTCTTAATAAACCCTTGAGCTTGTGTGAATTATAAGAAAATATATTTTCGGGAATTGAGCTAAGTTTCACCCAATGTTCCACAACTAGGCCAAACCAGTCTTTAAATGGTGAAAAATTAAATCAAATAGTAAATAATTAGTAAATGATTTTTTAGATTTGTGAATTCCGGCCTCTACATATACAGAAATAAAATGCACGACTGCATCGCATGTACTTGCTCTTATCTAAAAGTACTTTGGAATTTAACAAATTTCTTTAAAATGTTTCAAGAAAAAAATGTGGGATGCCAATTTAAAGTATTTAGTACTATAGAACTTAGGAAATAATTTCAAAAAATAATTTTTTTCCTAACATTTTTTTATACGAAAATGTAGTCCATGCTCATAATAGCCCACCAATTTTTTTTTTTTTTTTTGTCAAAATCGTTTAAGCTGTTTTTGAGGTAAATAATATTTAAAGTTACGGCTTTTTGACGGGTACCGTTAGTTTTGGAGCTAAAATAAAATTCCAATTTCCCCTCTAAGGAATCACCGAAGACCCTTAAGTAACGAATTCGAAAAAAAAAAGCTCCAGTAGAATAGGCTGTAGGTCTAGGTACAGAAAAAAGCGATTATATAACAGGTACCTTTAGAAAAAATTTTTCTTAAATTTTCCTTTTAACCAAACTAAAGTCCATATCTACAATAAAACACCTAGTTTTTATCAAAATCATAAGAGTAGTTTTCGAGATATAAGATTTTGCATTATAGCAGGTACCGTTAGCTTTGCAGCAACAAAAAACCAGTATCAATTTCTCTTTGTTAAAAACTCTATAGTATATCGAAAACACCATGCTTGAAAATTCGTATTTTTCTCCAAAATGTCTGTAAATTGATAAAACAAATTTTTAAATTTGAACAATTTCTCGTTTTCAGCATAACGGATTTTAATGAAATATTTTATAGAGACGTTTCTCAAAGTGTGAAAATAATTGTATATCAAAATAAAAAAAAAAAAATATGATTTGTTTGCTTTTTGAATGAAGAAAATCATTTTTTTTTATAATTCAATATCTCAAAAATGAGTTATTATTTTTTTGTTAATTTAAATTTTATTTGTACAGTAGTAAAAACTTAAAAGTTGGCGTACTAAAATTTGTTCATAAAATTTGTTGCAATTGATTGCTCAGAAAAGCTCACACATAATTTTTGTAGTCTACATGATAAATCCTTGCAAATTGAAGATTGCCAATTCATTCATAAATAAAAATAGTAACGAATTATATGTAGCAAACTGATTTGGCCATTGTTTGATGCTAAACGCTCAAAACAACTAATTTCTATTGGTAGATTGCATATTAGCTCCATTATAGGTGTCCTTACTGGGCACTGCCTAATAGGAAGATATGCTTTTCGTCTTGGAGTTCCTGCAAATGATTTTTGCAGAAGCTGCATGGATGAAGAAGAAGAGGAGTCAATTCCCCACCTTCTATGCTCTTGTCCTGCCCTAGCGCAAAGACGTAGACTCCACTTGGGAGACTACTACTAAACGCTTCATTATTAGCTCAAAATGGTTTAACGAGTAAGGGGGATTTTTGAAATCCTTGTGGTATCACAACGGACCAAATATTGGTCTAAGTGTGCTGACCTTGTCCGGTCAGCAGCCACTTTAACCTAACCTAACCTATATGTAGCAAAGGTTATAGTTGAGTAATCTTATAAATATAAACATAATGTATAAATGTTTCCTGCTTTCGTGACATTTTATTAATAATATGTCTTTAAGTGGGCTTCAATATCGGTGCAACGTTTCAGGTATTTTTTTTTTTATTCATTTTTATTTTCATTCACCTTGAAACTATCTTAAAGCTAGACAAAAATTCATAAAAACTAGCCTAATTATCCAATAACTTAAAACTAACTTACTGGCCCTATGCGGGCGCTCTAAGCTAAACTTTATCTTAATTGTAATACCTTAATTGTAAGGCCTAAAAACTATATTTTATTTAAACTAGATCTTTTTTTTTTTTTTCTCGAGAAAATGTAAAAAAACTCGGATTCTTTAACTTTTTTTTAATTTTATATAAAACTTAAAACTAAAGTAGACTAAATAAAACTATCTAAAACTAAAGTAGACTAATTAAAACTATCTAAAACTACTTAAAATAATCTAAAACTACTTAAAACTAGAACAGCCACAGCAGCATTGTTTTTTTTTTTTTTTTTTTTTTTTTTTTTTTTTTTTTTTTTTACACAAATGTGTAGTCCTACCTAAAAAGTATACTTAAATCTATGTAAGTCGGCCAAGAAGTCCTCGTCAACTTTCCCTATCATTATTACACAAGCACCAAAACTGGTTCTCCTGTCTCTCCCTGTCTCTCCCTGTCCCTCCGGTCCCGATCGGACACAGTCCTACTGAACCGAAGGCGTTCTGCTCCATCTTGTGCGAGGGAGTCTCGATTATAAAGGAGCCGCCTATCCACAGTCCTCCGGCTGACGTGGTAGATTAGCGGAATCGCCATTCTATCCTGGATCAGCCCTCGACTGTCTAAGTAGAGAAATGCATCGGGTGGGATAAAGCCGCTTATACGTACACTCTCATAATAATCGTTGTTAGGGTAGTAAGCCCCAAAAATTAGGCTGTTGGTCGAGGACATCGCTCTTGCAATGTGACCCCGAATCAGCTTTATCAAAAAATTATCAATTCTGTTTATATTGGCTCCGTTGTATAGAACCTCGTTGGAATAATAATGTTTTTACTCCGACTCTGGTGTTTTGTGTAATCCAAGGCAACGTCTTAGACACTGCCTCTCAAACACCCGAATCTTTTCCATTTGAGATGGGGCAACGTTGAACCACACCGGCCATGTAGCAAATCACCTTCACCCTGCTGTCAAGCCGGCTGCTGTAAAACAACCGTTTCGTCAAGGCAAAGGCTCCCCTAGCCCTGTTCAGAGCAGCATTTATATGTCTGTCGAAATACAAATACTGATCCAACCAGATGCCAAGGTACTTTACTACACTTTTAATCGCCAATGGCTGTCTATGTGGCCCAACGATCACCAGCTTGCGCCAGTTCTTTCTAGTTTCCCTAGGGGCTCTAGCCAGCGGAGTCCTGAACAGAATAGTTTCACATTTCTGAAAGTTTATTTTCAACTTCCAGTCATAACAATATCGCTGAATCTTGTCGAAGTCACGCTGCAAAAGAATTTTGATGACCTCAACTTTTGGAGCTGTTCTGTACGCTATTAGATCATCCGCATACGCAATTGCCTGAGTTAGACTACCTATCAGATCGCTGGTGTAAATGCTGAATAGAATCGGCGAGTTCA